>VZSF01005301.1:703270-939736 GCA_013398295.1 Chionis minor | reverse complement strand
GAAAGGACATGGAACTGTTGGAACAGGTCCAGCGAAGGGCCACTAAGATGATTAGAGGGATGGAGCACCTCTCCTATGAGGACAGGCTGAGAGAGCTGGGGCTGTTCAGCCTGGAGAAGAGAAGGCTCCCGGGAGACCTGATAGCAGCCTTTCAGTATCTGCAGGGAGCCTACAGGAGAGCTGGAAAGGGACTCTTTGTGAGGAAGTCCAGTGATAGGACAAGGGGTAATGGTTTTAAATTGGAAGAGGGGAGATTTAGATTAGATATTAGGAAGAAGTTCTTTACTGTGAGGGTGGTGATGCACTGGAACAGGTTGCCCAGGGAAGTTGTGGAGGCCCCATCCCTGGAAGCGTTTAAGGCCAGGCTGGATGGGGCTTTGAGCAACCTGCTCTAGTGAGAGGTGTCCCTGCCCATGGCAGGGGGGTTGGAACTTGATGATCTTTAAGGTCCCTTCCAACTCTAACCATTCCATGATTCTATGACTTGAACTGGAATGATTCTAATCTTTCCACACCAAGCACTTTTCCAGTGCGCACATCTCTGACCATGGCTTTTTGGCATTCTTCTCATTTTAATAGCCCTGAAAGTATCACTTGTCTTTACTGAGGTAGGAAAGACTGAGTATGAATATGCCCAAAGTTAAAACACAACAGATGTGAGCTTCCCCAAGCAGCACAAGGAGTCAGACTGCAGAGTTACCCTTGGTTATCAGCCTCTAAATCTTGTGGTGCCTAACCCTGCCTCCAAGACATCCTTAAGTTGTCATATACAAAATCCACATCTGAACTCTGGAACTTTGGCCTCTCTCTACCAGAGTGCCAAAGATGCAGACCCTAGCGCACAACAGCCAAAGCTGCAGAGTGGCTTTTGGTGAACCCTTAGGGGCCGTAGGAAGCTATAAATTCACCTCGACTCTGCTGCCTGTTGACTATCCCGCCTAGTGTCCATCGCCGGTCCAGGCGTCTCAGGTGAGCCTTGCGTCGCTTAGAAACTAGTTTGGAACATGGATGGAAACAAAAAAAAAAAAAAGGAAAAAAATGATGGGAGGGTGAGGAATAAAAACAAAACATGGAATTGACAAGCACTGGTTTTGTTAGCAGGAATGGGCTAGGTGGGATGCAGAAATTTTCTGTTAGTTTATATAGTACAGTAGAACAAGTTAGATTCTTGAGCCTGAGCAACATGAACCACCTGGAACTGTCATAAATTGCCATCCTTGCTATTGGCTTTCCTTAAAAAAACAAAATGAAAAACCAACAGACAAACCAGGCTGCATAGCTGAAAACAACTTGTCCAAGGAGGCTGCAGTGACAGGACAGATCAACATCACTGCCATTGCTCCTCCTAGTTAGGTTGCCTTATCTTTGGAGAATTCAGTCTATTACATATGACGTCAAAGCCGACAGGGCTCTAACCCTCCCTAAGCAAAATTAGGACACTATAAACAAAACCCAGAAAAAAAAAAACAAACCCGCAGCTTCTCTTATGCGAGTTCACTTGTAACAGCAGCACTCAGGAGCAGAACCCAAATGAAAAAGTGTCTGACATCTCCTTGCTTGTATCTCACAATCACTGCCACAGTTAATTCTCATGATCCAAACTTCCAGTATACTGGTTACAAATATAAGGAAAAATCTAACCTTGCAATTATTGAGCAGGCTCAAGAAGCTAACAGGTCAGAACTGAGAATTAGTTACACACTGAAACAATAATTTATGCTTAAAAAATAAACAAAAAGACAAGACACCTTTGGAAACAGCATTGTGAGAGCAGCTGTGCACAGAGGACACCACTTGTTTTCTAGATCACATACACAGAACTGTACTCAGTTCTTTCTTCTGCTTGTGAAGGTGTGAATGATACATGAACGACTGACTGGCACAGAAACACAGACAAACAATTCCCTTTTTCAATTCAAGGGCTTCCATGCTAGTTTGGCAACTGCTGTAAGGGTGCTACTTGACCCTGACACAAAGCAATGCAAAATATTACACTTCAGCTATTGCTAGGGTGCAGAAACAACTGTTTTGCTAGCAGTGCTGGGAAGCTGTTCATAAACTCTGATATCGCATCATTAATGATCAGACAATTCTGCTTATGTGCACTCATTTGGGGAATATACCCTTATAGTCACGAGAGCAGACACCATTGTCCTCTAGAACTATGTTCTGTAGACAGGCAAGTCCAGCCAAATTATTTGATTGGGCAATGATTAGCTGAACGAGTAGAAAAATTAATAGCTTCCCAAAAAGTCAGTTTTGCCTTTCTGCCCTTAGTATCTGTCAGGAGCTTAGACCAGACTTCTGCACCCAGCTCACTCTCCTCAATTTTTCCTTTGCTGTAAGGCCTAAACCTTCCCTAGTCACCCTAAGGGGAGGTGTGATACGTGGTGTTGAACAGACACAATGTCTAGTTAGTGGTAGTCTGTCCTTCCCCTTTGATCCCATGTGGGTCAAAGAACCACCACAAATTTTCAGAAGAGCTGGATGTCAAATTTATAGATCGCTGTGTTTTTGTTTAATAGAAATCAGCGATCCTTTTGGAAGCCCATGGTGGCACAGAAGATAAGCCATCTTCACTCCTTTCTGGCAGTGTTTTTCTTACCAATTGGTTTAACCTGGTGGCTTTCTCCAAATCAACAGGACATTAGACTGCCAGTTACATATACACTACACAAGAGGCAACACAGGACACCTCACCAGACATACAGATTATAGCAGAGAGAGAAGCTAAAGCTAAATTCACAGTAAGGCTGCCAGCACCAGGAGGTTTCTATACAAGAAGGGAGGAAATGAAAGATGTTGAACTTAAAGGCTTGCAGGAAGTAGGAGTGTGGAAGCGGTAGAAATTTGCTTCAGGTGTCACCACAGAGCATTCACCAACAGCCCCTTGCTCACACTGGGATTTTGTGGAATTCAGCCATCCAGGAGCAGCCGTTGAACGCAGTGGGTCACAGAGGCACACCACACTATGTGCCCCTCACAACAGATGACTAATTCACAGTGACAGCCCTTTTATGTCACAATGATGTTTTTGTACGAGTCAGGTTTTTTTCTCCTCAACAATACTGAATTCTGCCATTCACTTCCAGACTTGGACTTGGTTGGTCATGCCACTGTTAGTCACCAGAAAGGGTATTTATCAACAAGTGTCTAAACCTTTCCAGAGACCATTTTAAGATGTTTACTTTAACAGCTCCTGTGGCTGTGAATGTTTCTTTAGATTGCTTTCTGAATGTTTTCCAAGCCTTGTAAGATGGTGTTGGTCTAAACAGAGGCCCAGGTAGCAGTCAACTGTCTACCCTCATCCTGACAAGAGATGTTGTGCAGGCTCAGGCACAGGGAGGAAATGCTTTTACCTTTCTCAGAGAACAGACTATTTTGACAGAGTCACATGGAAATATTACTGCTATGTAGAGGCAGCATTATTCATAAGTTGCATTCAGCACCTCCTTATCTCTACGAGGACCTGCCACAGCAGAGCAGACCTCTGGGTCTGCCTGGCTTGTGGACTTGTTCCAGGCCCACTGCAAATGGAGAGGGCCAAGAGGCTGATACAGAAAGCTCCCCACTTTAGCATTTCTATCCCCTTCAAACCAGGCAGAGCAGATTGCGCAGCTGCAGGAAGTCAACATCTCCAAAAGTCACTCTGAAACATGTATGAACTCTGAATGCAGGGGGGCTAGGGCGCCTAATCCACTTAAAGTGCCTTCATCCTCAGTTATATTGGAGCCCCTTTCTCCTGCCTACTGAGAGTTGGCAAGTTTACTGGGGAAGTATGTTCACTTTCATACGCTTTTCTTTAAGACTCAGTCTGACTTGTTCTTTCCTCTTATGGAATAACTATTAGGAGGAGAACAGCTCAAAGAAGAACTGGAGGGAGGAAAAACAAAGAACAAAAGAAGTCTCAGCTTATATGGTTAATAGCGTAAAACAAAGTTACTGAAAAAGCAAGCAAAAGCTGGAGCACATCAAAGCAGCTGTAGAGGTAATGCAATTAGATTTGTCATTGAGATAGAACTGAACAGAAGGGAAGAAGAGTCTCAGGTTTCAGCATATCTAGAATTGGAGTAAGGCAGGGAACATGACTGCTGACCATAGCTGAGGAGAGTAGCGTAATGGATTAAAGAGGACCGAGAAGAAAAAGATAAGGAACATTAGATAGATTTTTCCATTACCCAGGAAAGGCTGCTGTGGGGCAACAGCCCTGTGTAGAGTGCACTCCGGAGGGCAACATGAAAGGCAGAGGAAAGCTTGAAATGAAAGCAGTTTAAGCAATAAGGCTGTCAAGCATGCACTGCATTTAGGACTCAGGAAAAGGGAGGAAGATACAGACCAACAGACAAGGCATTCTTCAACTCTTTCAGAAAAGAGCAGTAATTTTTGTTCTTTACTAACAGGGAAACTTTACTAACTGCTTCTGCATCCGCTAAGATGTTGCATCATACCAGACTGCTTCCTGGCCCACGAGTCTACAGCCAGTCTGTCTCTAAACCCTAAGTGACCCAGGATATGGGTAGCTTTGAGCAGGGAAAAATGAGTTACAGAGCCAAGAATTTCAATAAGCCACAGACGTCATCCTTGGGGCCCAGCACAAACTTATGTTTTGCCCGTGTACTATCTTAATAGGCAGATGGTCACCCCAACACATCTCTAAACCTGCTGAGGAAAGGTCAGCTGAGTTTCCACATACATTTTACATAAATGGCACGTCACGAGCACCTAGAAATTTAGCAGGAGATTCATTAGAATGGAGTAAATCATAATAAAAGTGTCCTTTGTACACAGTTGCTACATGACAAGTCCATTAAGATGTGGTTAGTCTTTCATAATGGAACAGAGGAACATGTGAGGTTGTACTATTCCATTTCTGGAACCGGAATTAAGCATCTTTAGCCAAAAAACAGCACAGCTAAATACATATACATACCAAATGGCATCTCAGTTTTAATAGCATAAGACCACACCAAATAAAATTACCTTTCCACACACTCACAGACCACAGCAAACAGCAGTGAAACTCGTTTCAAGGATTAATTAAAAAAATTGTAATGAGAAGCAAATTGCAATGAGAAGCAACCATTAAAGTTAATTCTCACTCCTTTTAGTAGCCTGTAGCTCTAACAAGCATCTTCTTCCAATTAAAAGCTCTCACTTGCATAATTTCTGCAAACAAGCCATGCAAGTTCTCTCCTTCCACAGACATGAGAGTCCAAGACCTCTACCAGAACATACTGCTTGGACTTGCATGTAAGTTGTTTGTATGCTTTTTAAGGGTATTAAAATGAGCATCGTTTCAGCTTTTGAACCTTTTGTCACACTGAACAGCCCAAACTGGTCACAAAAGGGATTACAGGCATGGTACTTCAATTTCTTCACTGATAGAAGATGGGAGAAGAGTTTACTACACTGGATTAACAGCCACAAGTGGCAGCAAGATTTTTCAAAGTTCTCCTATGGGGAGAAAAAAGCATAAAGCAAGTGTCAGTTTCCCCATGATAACAAAAAGCTTTCCATACCTTCCCCAAGTTTGGATGTGTTGATGTCAGAGTCATCTCTGGTTCCATTTTGGGATTCCAGGTATGTAGCAGGGACCCAGCCCTGCTCCTCTGCTGTGCTTACAAACCACCAACCTACAAAAAGAAGTAAAAGAAGGTGTTCAGTCAACATTAGAGAGGAACGGGAATAGCAGGATGCTACTGAAAGGCAGCACAGTCATCAGCTTTGGTTTAGGTTTGAGTTATTCTGCAGCGTCCTACAAGAAGCAGTTTAGTCCTATCGTACCATTTCTATCAGATACTCTCATAGTGGTAAACGAGTGTACAGGCAGGACTCATGTAAAAAAGGTTGCAATGGAGTAAACATCAGTTTATTTTAAGAAACCTGAAGTCTCTCCGTGACAACTCTGATTTGAGTTCTCCAATTCAGTTTATCAAAGCAAATCTTGCACAACGTACATCTACAGTATCAAAACACTTTGTATGTGTATGTATGTGTACGTCAACAAATGGAAAATAGTACAAATGTGGGACAAATCCTAGTATGAGGTACCATGGAAGTCAAAAGACGGAAATGGGTAAGACTTTAGCAGAAGGGCAGAGGTTTCAGAACTGGATACAAAATAATAAGCACTTCTAGAGCACTTGTCACCACAGATGGTGTTTAACAAACATGACCTGAATTCAGTGCCCTGGGAAGCTGGAAAGTACCACGCAGAACAGAAATACGAGAAAACAGCTAACTGAAATGTGACTTCAGCCCATAAGCGCCAGTTATTTGCCTTCCCACTTAAACATCCATGTTTCTACCACTATCTACAAAAATGTTAAGTATTCACCAGCTACAGAGATATAACCTTTAGGTCTCATCCACGGACAGATGAATAAAATTATAGGTGAGCCATCTTAGGTTAAATGCATCCCAACCATAACTACCCTTGCCTCTTTTCTTGCTTGGCTACATTGATTTATTGACTCCCCCACTGGCTTTGACGTAGACTCACCCACCCAAGAGCTTGCTGCTCTCAGATATGAGCACAACCTGATCTTGCTCCATTCAAGTAAGGTCAGGGTTAAGATACAGGACAATAAAAAGCCAAGCGGGTAAAACATCTCTGTTGTTTCCCACAATCTCCCCAGTCCCCCCTAAAAATGCAAGTTGCTTTATCAGGACAATGCAAACTGTTTTTCAACACGAGTCTTTTGGCCTTCCCAAAGGGAGCTGAGAAAATAGCTATTTCTGTATATACACCTCAAAACAGTTTACAGACTTTAAGGTCTTTAAACCTGACAAATTTCACAGGAGACTCCCAAGTCTGCCTGTGATGAGCAAAGGCAGGGATGAGCCAACTTAGGTGGTAGATAGATGGGACACAAAACCTAGTTAGTTTGCGGTGGGGCAGAGGCCTGAGTTGTGTGACAGCCATGCAGTCCTGCCACAGCCAGCAGGCCGCAGCCCCGGGCCCAGCAAGGGAGGGGAGGCCTCGCTGGGCTCATGCAACAATCTTGAAAGAAAAAAAAAAAACAAAACACAACACCCCAAAACAGCTGAAACAATGCTCAAGTGTTTATGCTAAGTCACCCAAGTTCATTGCAAATCCTGTCACGGAAGATTTTACCAGAGGACAGTTGTTACAAACGCTCGTTTTCCTCCCTGGGGCCTGTGGCCGGGGAGACAATGTGCCCCCAGCAACAAACCCCTCGCTTGCCACCGCACAGCTGCGAGGTAGCTCTATTTATTTACTCGCAAATCTCAGACAAGGCTTTCCATTTTCTGGCCCAGCAAAGGTTTGGAAACTTTGCTTCACAGGGCTCATGGTTGGAAAGTATAAATTTAGTTATTCCCCCTCAGCAGGAGGTGGATTCTCCTGCCACGAAGCCCACAGCAGCGAACAGGCAGGATCTGCCAGAGTGTTTCAAAAACACATCTTCATGGTTGTTCCTTCTTTTACTAGTAACGTATCAACATGGGTAGCAAACACAGTTTAACATACACTTATAATTAGGAACAAAATGTCAGAAGCTGGCTTTCAGCTGATATCAATTAGACTGGAATAGTTTATGTAAACTCTTCCTCAGAAAGAAATTAAACACAATTGCACAAAAAGGACTTGCCTGCACTTAAAAACGTGTGCTCGGGCCAAATTCAAACCATGGCAAAATGGTCTTTGGAGGGCTGGACAGCACAGCCTTGACGCCGACCCAGCACTAGCCCATTTTGCAATGCAGCTCCTCTGGTTCGGCTCACTGAGCTGCATCCCGGCCTCGGAGACGAGTTTAAGGTCTTGTGTTCAGGGCCACAGGGCAGCTGAGCCGCCATCTATCTCAACAGGGCTCCCTGCTAAAAGGCAACCTGGGCACGAGCCTCCTCACTGCCATTCCCAGCTCCTGAAAGGTCTCGGCAGGGGAACCTCAGGAGTCCACTGGTCTTACAAACAAGCTCCCACGTACCAGTTGGAGGTCAAGTCACATCAGAGGTAGGTTACAGTCAAGTAATTCAACCAAATCTTATTGCAACGTGCAGAGAGAGCATGTAGCAGCCTAAGTGAGGTTTTAAGCTGTTTTGATTCTTGAAGCCGTCGCTAAGATTAAAGCTCCTACTCTCCACAGAGCTCAAGAAAGTTATCACTTCTTTCTAAAGATTTCTTTTAAACTATGTGCAAGGGTAAAGCTTGCACTGAGAAATCAGCAGCATCTGTCCAGGTTCAGAGTAAACCAGCCCCTGCTTTGAAATTCTCTTCTCTCATTTCAAGCTTGCTTCTCAGAAGGACAAAAGAAAGGCTTTTAATAAAGCTCATTGGAATAGCATGTCCACAGAAAAAAAAGTCTGTTTTACTTAAACAGCCTGAGCAACTGAGAAGCCTGAGAAACTTCTAGCAGCACCCCCCGGCAGCAGCAAAGTCAGAAACGGATGCTCACGAGCAAGACGTGCAAGGTCTTTGAGTGGCCAAACAGACATTGCAGAGGCAGCTCACTCCTTATGAGGCAAAAATCTGAATTATGGTGGCACATCTAAGCCATAACCCTACAGAAAGGAAATTACAGCATAGTGCAAGAATTGACAAACTCCTAGCAGAAAATGGCTGAAGCGCAGACAAGTTCCACAACAGAGTCCATGCACGACAACCACAAACTGCAGAACTCTGCCCAGCTGATTATGAAGTACTTGTTCTGCACCATCGCCTCATTAGAAACATTAGGGCAGCTACCATTTGGTTCCATCACCCTTTGCCCCCCAACCTCAGGTCCATAGGAGTTCACTATTTGCAGACAAATTAGCCAGATTTGCCTTTGTTTGCAGAAAGTCAGAGCTATAATGGCACAAAGTATCTCTTCTCCCCTCCCCTGCCATCTTTCCCATCCCAGAGCATCACAGAAACGTTGTTAGAAGACGTGCTTTTGAAACAGAGAACAAAATATTACATTTATTTTGAGTTCTCCCTCTATGCTGGAGTTGAGCTCAACTTCACAATTCATTATTAAAACCATTCTGCAGCAACATCTGCAGGGAATTACGTAAAGTTATCTCTGTGCACTGCCAAGCCAGTCTGAGGTTCGCTCTTGCACTCACACCATCTGTAAAAATTAGGCAGTGCTTTACAGCTCGAGTTAACCCTTACAGATGCCCTTATCTCTCAGGTGTCAAAATGCAACTCTAAAGCTGATGTGGCATGGCTGTCTAGACTGAAACTCATCAGCCCGCATCCCTGATGAGGATTCAAAGGGAGTTTGAGACTCACAGAAGGCACACAGGGAGTTGTAGCCACTGCGCCCAGACCAAGCTCAGCTTCAGCTTTGCTGCATTACTCCAAATCCTGCCTTAATACTAATCCAAGAATATTAATTTTTAAGGTAGGAGTGCAATTTTCTCACATATATGTTGAGCCTTTGGTCGGCGTCTGTCAGCATCCCTGGCTGCAATAGCCAAGATGTCTCTACACTCACAGAGTCCATCTAGGCTCTGATAACTCAGGCATTTTCAGCATGGAGCTACAACAGTTACCGAGAGATGAAAGGTTCCACTTGGCATGTACATACACACGGCAAGATGATGATTACAAAACAGATTGGTCACACTGGAGAGTGAATAGATGACAAGAGTACTTTGACTCTGAAAATCACATTCTTGCTTTTAATTGTATTCCTAGTCCTCTCCCCAAAGGGCTTTAAAAAAAAAAGTGAAATAATTAATCAAGTATTATCACAACCCACACCATAGGAAGCTACTAGAACACAGTTAAAGGACCACCTTTTATGCAATTTTTGCTTATGTTTATATGCATCCTCACCCATCCATGCTCCAATATTGTCCCTTTCTTCACACCAACAGGAAGATTAGCTAGTTCAGTTGAAGTCTGCATAATCATAAGAGGCTACAAAAGACTTTTTTTTTTTAAGTAATTGCACGATCATGCTGAACATTGGTTCTTAATTTTCTCCTCAGCCATTAATTTCTCTGTAGACTTTGACAATTTACGAGCGTAACGAAAGTAAACAAGAAGGATAGCAACGCTGTAAAAGGGAATGGGAACCTCTCCTGCATGAGTGGACTACACATTCTTCTAAACAAATACTTAAATAACACTCCACCTCTCAAGAGTCTTGGAATAATCTCACTCAAGCAGCAGTCTCATAAATTTGACATGCGCTCTTTGAGCTTGAGGGAGCTGCTCCTTTTAAGTCCTTCTGCCTTGGAACTCTTTCAAGGCACTTTTTTTCTTTTTTTTTTTTTTTTTTATCCAACAACTTAAATTGGCCTACAAAGCAGTACTAGATGCAATCAGGTCACTTCCAGACCTGGCACACAGACCTTTTCGTGCCAACAGCTGATTACTTTCCTTCAGAGATGTGACCTGCTTCATGAAAAAACAGCTAAGGTAAGAGTATTGCTGTGCAGATGAAGGCGCTTGCTTTTTCCACCTCTCTAGAACTCTTCCCACGCAGTACATGTATATTTGATACACACAGCAAAGTCAGTCATAATTGCCTTGGACAGACCTCCAAGGAATACGCAGAAGCAGAAATATAAAGGCACAAGAAGTAGCATTTTGTAAGAGGGATTTTTCTGCAGTAAGCATATTCTCACACCCACTTCCTAAAAATTCACTACAGTGTCCATACGCTGTTAGATACGATCACTGTACATGCTGGCTCTGCTTTCTGTAAAAAGCTCCTTCAGTCCCACACACTTGGCAAAGGAGCAGAGTTGAAAGAACTGAATTTGTATGAAGGCCAGCGTCCGATTTCTGAGCATTTTGTCCTTAAAATTCACAGAAGTATCTTTCTCTTAAAAAATGGAGATATATGCAACAGGTCTTCCTAGCATGGAGCTGACTATAGTTTGGGGTACAGAAGTCTGTGCGTGAGTCACTGCACAGCAGACTAAGGGTGTCATCTCAGGATGAATTATTAAAGTTGGTGAAATATTAAAGGCAGCTTTCATCTTTAAACACATAATGTTTCCCAGCCTGTGTGCACTGCAGACTTCACTGCAGCCACCACTCAACCACAAAGCAACATTTGTCTCATTTTAAAGATGGAAAGAGAGCTCGAACAAAGACACGCTCAAGGAAGAAAGATGTGCTTGTGGCAGACATCCTACTTGAACGCAATTAAGATCCACAGCACAGGTTCACAGTCCTTTACGTGTCATATCCAAAGCAGATTGGGCCACACATTAGGATTCCAGCTCAGCCACGTGTCACGATCCTTCCAGCAAGTTCATGTCCTAGAGCTACACGTTAGGAGCATAGCTTGCATGGGCAACTCCACATCCCATGGGAGCCTCATTTTGCAAAGTGTTGCAACCCCAAATATCTCTCACAGTCAAGAGTGAAGGTTGTTATCTTGCTTGCAACTACTGTGGTTACACTCTAGGTACCAAGTAATGCTTCAGGAATAAAACTCACCACCCCAAGTTACTGCTTACTCCAAGAGGTTTAGTAAATTTGCTGATGAAATACCCCAGGAGCCCCACAGCACTGTGATGGGGCAGAATCATTAGCTTTCTGATGCAAGATAAAAGAGGAAAAAGCATCACACCTGTCACTCCTTTCCTGGCAAGCCAGCATGGGAAATAGGAGCTTCTACATGTGTTATGAAACAGGTTTTCCACCATAGCATTAAAAGCTGAATGAAGAATTACTTTTTATTTTATTTTTTAAGAAACATGAGCCTCTCTTCTCAAAGAAAATAATTAGGATTTGAAATGTAATAAGCAAACATTTTGCTCCTGATGCCAAATACACCTCAACATCTGACAGGACATACATCAGAAACCACACACATGACTGCTATTCAACAGCAGTCACATGGCCACAGACTACATTCTGCCCAGCAAGATACCCTCAATACTTAAACCAGAGTAATAAATAGTTTTAGTCTTTAGTGAAGAGAAAAGGAAGGAAGAGAGACTGCACTCTCCTATGTCTTGCTCCACCATTCAACTAAAATTTATAGGAGTCCCTACAAAAACATAATAGGAACACGACCTTAAGAGCATCACTTCAGAACCCTGACAGCCCAAAACACACACAGAGTGCCCCTGGAAACACTTTTCTTTCCCTCCTTTGGGAGGGTCTGAAAGCTGAGCTGCATTCTCATGAGAGTACAGGCTGCAGCAGTTTTTGCTCAATTCAGACATGGAAACACTTGAGAAGAGGGCTTCCTGAGGTAAGGGAGAAGATGGGGAACAGGTGGTGGGGAGTTCTGGAAGGCTGCACTGTTGATATCATTTTTTGGCTATTAGCAGAACAGCACTTCGCCTTACAGAGGTAAAAGTTGGAAGAAATGGCCGAGAGCTGAGACTACAGTTTGCTATCCTTCACCAAAATTTGATTTTAACTGTGTTTAGGACTCGGCAGCAGCACAGGGAATTGCATTCCTTGCACTGCTTTAGGTGTCACTGAGTTCAAGGAAAACAGAAGCAAAAAACAGAGTTTGGGTGCTGTAATGTATAAGGGAGAGAATGGAGTTTTTTCCTGCAATGATTGGCTATAAAGGTAACTAGTTGTTTAAAGTCTGTATTGTTATGGACTTGCTAGCCTAATCCTACCAGTCTGTCTTCTTCCTCCACTTCTACTACTAATCTTGTGGTATCATTAGATAGACACTTCTCAGCAGTGCCTTTAGCATATCCCTTTGCTGCTGTACTTCAGTTCCTATGGTTGCAGAGCTGGCTGGCACAGATGGGCCACTACATGTGAATAAATAGCCTAGTTATTGCTGCCACACAGGTTTTTTGTGGACCAAACCCAGCTGACTAGGTGTGTACATAAGTGCTCGATACACAGTCCCAAAGCGCGTCTCAGATTCTGGCTTAAACATCTCGCTTGCTTGGATTGGTTTCACATCACATTATACGCATAAACATACACGTATATATGTGGAAATTCACACTCTGACCTCTGCATTCAAATACATATTACTCTAGTCTTCTACTGGGATTGGAACCACGTTTCCTCATACTTCTGGAAAAAGAAGAAGTGTTCAGAACATGGGAAAGTTCGTGGGAAAAGAGAAAACTGGATAATGTACAACTCGGCTCTAATACTTTATGAGTTACATCACTAGTAGAGACGATGGATATTCAGAGTATTAGACAACTAGGAAATACCACATTACCGTATTTGTTCAAATCTTACAAGCTAGGAGGTGACAAACCTTCCAGAGGTGCACATTTGGCAAAATACTCATATTTTTATCTCTTATTAGACTTGTGACTTCTTGTGTATATGTGTGCATGTGTGAAGTAAAGCACACTGTTTATCTTTGTGTTCTGACGATACAAACTGATAGTTTCAAACCCCAAGTGCTGTATCTGCATTGTTACCCAGGGGCTTCCCCTCCCTGTTTAAAAAAAAAAAAAAGGACCGCAGATTTGTGTATTGACACAGCTGGAATGAAAGAATCTGCCAAACACGTTTTCAAGAGTTGGCACGTACATCCACAAAGCCATCATATAATCCAGTACAAATTATACAAGTTGTGTCCTTAAAGCAAGGGAGTACATGCACTACCTATTACATTAACAGCTATGGAAAAGCCTTGGACATTGCCTGTAAATCCCAGATCAAGTCCCATCACACTGCAGGTCGAACTGCCAAGTACCGTGGGTTCCCCAAGACAGAAGCAGATGAAAGCATCACTTGCTAAGCCTGCCTATGGCCAGCTCCAAAACACACACAGCCAACATGCCCAAGGTATTGGCCAGCATCCCCAGACCCCTGCAATTAGGGGATCCACAAAGCAATGAAGTCATCTGATTCTATGGGACAGTCAGCACCCAAGAAGAGCTTAAAAAAAAAAAGTTTGTCAAGGCTCAAACATCTCAATGCCTTCTAAAAATAAATTTGAAATAATCTTTCCCTTCCTGCTTTACTTGATTTCAAGAACACCTAACAGTGAAACTGTCTGTGCAGTGTGAGCTGCATTCCACATAACCCAATGTGTTTGCGGCTCACAGTCTTTGTTCAGCACAGGAACAAAAGAAACTAAGAGAAGGAGTGCTTTACTCGGAGGAAATATCTCATCAATCACAACAAGGAACAAAGCTATGTTTAGGTGCGCATACTATATTGTGCAAGCAGCCTGGCTGCAGCTGCTAGCCTGTGAATGCCGAGTACTGTACAGTAATTGGAGTAAAACAAGGTCCACCCATAGCCCAAAGGCTTTCAAGAGGTTACTGACTTGCACTTGTACACTGGCCAACGTGGTCCTGCCATCCAACCCACAGTATCAACTCAGTTATTACAGAAAATACCTGTTTACTGATCACAGATTTTCTTTTTTTCCCCCCCATCTGATCTAATTGGAAACAGGATTTCCTGTCTGACCTCAAATTCTGGTCACACAATGTATCTATTTTCACCTTTTCTTGCAATTTTTTTTTTCCTCTTAGAAAGCAATAGATTTACATGTACCCTTCAAGGATGAAGTCTTTGTGATTTCAGTAACCGCAAGGCAAGGCAAGATTGCTAGTGGGTGCATAGACTTAACAGCCAGTATAAAAAGTTGTGCATTAAGTCTCTATGGGCAACAAGTGGTACTGGACTGTACCTTCCTTTCTTGTTCCCTGCCCTCAAAGTTTTCTTTACTTCAGTAGGTCCCAGAAGTTGACCAGTGAGGCTACGGACTGCTGCTGATGTTTTTTGTGGGGCACTTCCTCCATATTTGATTACAGCCTAGAGTCTCTCATCTTCTACTTCCAAAAGGTTTTCTGTCCTGGATCTCCTTTAGTAGGTAGGAAGATATAGCTCAAGGTAGGAGAGTTCAGCAATAAATCCATCTCCCATCCTCCTTAAACCCTGTCCTCCACCTCCTCTCCAGCAGTCCATCCTTTAAAGGTTGAAAACTATAGATCTGAGGTTTTAATAATACTGTAGGCACCAAGTTTAAAGAAATCAATAATTTACAAGAGCTCCCAATCGCTAGTGGGTTTTCTGGTGCATGGATAGAGAACTCCAGCACACAGAGCAAAATACACAGAAAGCAGGTGGGCAAACCCAGCCCGTGGCAGCAAACGAGTAACCCACCACCTTCAGAAAGGTCATGCCAGCACAGCTGGCTCCTGCAGCAGATTTTCCAGGGCCACAAACAACTGGTTACAGGAAAGGCATGCACGCAGATGGCTTTCCACCCCACAGGGCATGGGGAGCTCAGCTCCAGGAGTCAGCAGAGACTCTCCATTAGTCATTACCAGTTGTGGGGTTGTGTATTTTCTGTGGTCAGCCAACAGGGTTCAACAGTCAAGCTCACAAGTAATTTCCTTTACATTCACAGGACTTAATCTTAAAGCAAACACATTTTGTGTCCAAGCTTTCTCTAAGGAAAACATGAATAAGCTTTCAAATAGGCTTCATAGTAATCTTGTCCAAAGATTACAAATTACTTCCTAGTGGTTTAAAAAAGTTACAGACCCCCAGCCCCAGCTGATAGGAAACAGCCTTCACAGGCAGCAGAGAATAGCCAATATTTACTTCCTGCACAGATTGACAAAAGTCACTTTTGTTTAAATTTCTTATTCTGAAGTCTGTAGAGAACGTGGCATCAGTTGCTTACTGGGAAATCATGAAAACCATGTAGAATCACAAAAAAGAGACTAGGAATGATGCTAGCAGAGTATCAAACAGCATTCCAGGTGGTACAGACAAAATCATACAAGAATCCCGTATTTCAAAAATCCCATTTGTCAAAAATACATCTGCCACCTCTAAGGCAGACTTCGGTTCTCTCAGAACAGAGCAATACTGGACAAGAGCTTGAAGCAAGGAACAAAGGCTAGGCTAGATCCAGCAGAAATCAAAGGATAAAGCCACCAAACAATGGTATTAGTTCAGTCTGAAGCACAGCTGAGTCACCAGATTAAAAACGTTGTCTTTTACAAACAGCTTATATGGGATCCTTCGGAACCACAGAACTCCTGCTAAAGGAACAGAGACACATTGGTTTGCCAGTGCCCAGCACAGTGTGCAGAGCAGCACTGCTCTGCAGCACTCGGATAACCATCTCACAAATTGCCATTTCCATATGCCGGCTGTTCCTTGAAGCTCTGCCATCCAAATACAACTTCTATCCAGCCCTATTTATTAGCTAGATCTGGCAAGATTGCAGCCCAGATGCTACGTTATCGCACATAATGATGTAAGCCAAAGCGAATGGTCTGTTCTCCCTCTGACACTGCTTCATTGCTTTGCTCCTGAGCTCCATTCAAGCCGCATTTCTGCAGTGACCCTGGGAGCTGAGCCTCAAAGGGCTGCCTGCACAAGGCTGCAGGAAATGACAGCTTCGGAAATGAGTACCAGAGTGATGAATAACAGGCTACAAGAGCAGCCGGTATGTTAGCAGGCTGCCTATTAATGAACTACATTGTATTGAACAAGGACATAGATGGGCAAGAAGAACAACTGACGCTACCCAGAAAAGACTACAAACCCAATTCACTGTTTTCTGAAGGGTTTTTCCCCAAGTACTCTAAAACTTAGAAAGTGAGACTTGTTACTGTATTTTGTTTAGAAGCTGAACTGGCCCCATTTTGAGCAAATTATAGAAAACTGGAAGAAGAAGAAAAATGTGGAGAAAAAAAAAATCTGCTTTTTATCTTTATCTGTCATGAAGACCCAGGCAGTGAGAACCGCCTGTGCTGGTGGAAACAGAAGGAGACATTCACCTTTAGGAAGAGGGAAAACTGAGCTCATCCATATAGACTTCAAAAAAGCAAGTAGGAATTACTAGGGTATCCGGTTCCATCAGCTCTAACAAAAGGGTGTATCAGCAGCATAAGAAGAGAAGGTGAATACAGGAAAGCTACTGAGGCAAAAATCTCTGGTAAGATGCCTATTTTCCCCCCTCAGCAGAAAAGCACTCCTCTTATGTTACAGAGAATAGTTTGCATACAGGCAAGTAACTAAGCATTTGTTTCTACTCATTCTGGCTTAGCCCCTGGGTAAGAAGGCTGCAAACTTTGCTCAAGTGTCTTTGCATGGTTTTTGCTACACAGTAGTAAGCATGCAATTGTCCTGCAATTTCCCTGCACCTTGCTTGGCTCTCTCACCTGGGACATTGACTTTTAAGACTGACGCTTTGCCTTTGGTGCTCCTTACAGACAGGAAAGGCAGCCTAGACTCAGAACAGAGAGCTGCTCTGCCTCGACAGGCTAGAAACAGCTCACTGAGTAAGTCTTACACTATGAGAACATCGACAGCAACATTCCTATTAACACCTTCTTCACAGAGAAGGGCTGGGCTGCTGGCAGCTGCAGTCACCAGCCTGCCTCCAGGAAGGCACCACTAAGCGTGCAGTAAGTCGAAGCCCCAATATTTAAACAATTTTGTTTTCTGACTCTCCAAGATTAATCAAACAAAGCCAGAACGGACAATAAGCATAGATCTGCTGGCAATAATCAGCGAGGCTGATCTGATGCTAAATAAAAGTTAGCAAGGCAAATTAATGATGTGAGATACAGAAGAGCCGTCAGTCTCCATGCATTTCACAGAGCTGACACCAGACAAATATATCATTGTGAGACTTATTCCTTTCCATTAGGAATAAATCAACCATGAAACAAGGGCAAGAGTAATGCTGTCCTTGGGCAAAAAGCTGAGATTTGCAGACCCTCCATTACAAACACACATGCATTACACAATACAGCACCATTTAAAGTAAATAAGCAGCACAGTAAGGGATTACCTAAACCTGTTAAACACTATGCCTCTACATTATCTATTTTCAACAGGGAGTCACTTAAGCTTACCCTAGGAGAGCACGCAAGATTAAACCCTTCCTTCTCTCTGATACAAGGCTATCAGAAGAGGACACGCTGGACTGCCCGTAACTACCCCTGGCCTGACTCTGCTGCGAGTGCTGTACTTTCCATCTGTCTTCTCCTTTCTTTGCACGGGCAACTGCTATTCCCCAGTCACTCTCACGCCTACATCACAGAAAACCTTGAGTACAAGCATTTTGTAACCTTGCACTTTTCAGGATCTCACTCTTGGCAGATTGATGGCCTTCTTTCTTTTCTCTTTTCCTTCTTTCTTTCCCCTCCTTCCTCCAAAACGCATTGATTTCCCTTTCTTAATTTGGGAAAGCTCAGTGATGGAGCTGGCCTAACTTTGGGAAGTTCTCTGTAAGAGAACCAAGAACCAAACCAATTCTTTTCATGGGAGGAGTTTTTCCCTCCCCAGTTTCCAAGTCTCAGCTACTTCCCTTCCCCTCCCCCACCACCCAAATCTGAACAGTGTTCCCTTTGTCCGTCCCTTATGTAGGCTTCCATTCTCTGGAGACAAGGCCTAAATGTCTAGCACAACAGGACCCTGATCCCAGCTGGGCCTTAGGCACTGCCATAAAAAACAAACACATATCACAGAAGCATAGCTCTTGCAATGTAAAATGGCCTGGATAGTAAATAAGTCTTTGATTAGTATGTCAGCTAACAGACCTAATTACAATGTTGGAATGCTATCGTTTAACGAAAGCTTATGTGGCCTGAAAATTTATTCCGAAGTGTCCCATTTAGTGTCTGTATACACATTTGGAAGGGTAAGCTGGAGTTCACTGCAATACCAACTTGAAATATTTGCAACAGTACACTTCCAGCAAGACCAACTGGACTACTAGCACATTTTAGAATGACTAATGAATTGAAGCTTCCTCAGTATGCTTCCCTCCAAGGGCTGCGGGCAAGGATTACAGAGTGGAAAGAACTCAACCTGGGTGGAAAGAAAAGTACATTCTCCTGTAGCTGCTAAATCCCTACTGTGGAAGGGGATTTCCCATTGCATTTCAGAAAGATCTACTCCCTTCCTCCTTTCCCCCTTGTTTGCATGGACTCTTCAACAAACACACCAAGTTCTCAGACTCCAGCTCAGCAAAACATCATGCAATGCAGTCTGCAGAAGGCAACCAAGACCACACACTTTGGGAAGGACAAACATCACTTCCAAATCCCCTTCTCACTTACACAAAGACCCTCAACACTAGGCACAAAGGGAGCCACCTCCAAAGCACACTAGTTCCTCGATGAATTTCTTCGTCCACCTCCTGAAGGTTCAAAACTGCCCCCTGATTGATGTTCCTCAATCCCATGATAAGATACAGCGCAGCTCTTTTGTGTTCACAAATTCACAGAGACCATGCTTTCTTTGACTGACATATTTGTCACCAGTTGCTAATATGTGTCAGTGGAGTTGCCTGGTACCAAGACACATAGGATGGGCTGGGAGCACAAAACCAGCTTTTTGAAGTGCTTATTTTGGGAATGGCCACACACTATACTTGCAGCAGTTCATGTTAATTTTCAGTTAATATTAATTACACGGTATTAACTTGTTTATTTTATTTCTAAAAAAGTCTTCCCAATCTGCCCTGCTAATGAACAAGTTCGTCCAGATGCCAAACAATAACAGGAACTGGTTTAATAAGATTTGGAAGTCAGCTTTACGTAGCGCTAAAGTTCAGGGCTTAATTCTCTGTCCTACAAAAAGCTTAGATTCGTTGGTCACCTGCCAGCATGTACTTTCTCAACTCTAAGCTATGCTCCCCTACTTGCTAATCCACACTTGAAACTGAAAGAAAAATGAAGGTTCAAAGGAGATTCAACATCTGGTCTGCCCTCTTGCAGCTCACAGGCCATTAATGCCACATCACCTGGCTCACCAACGCCGGCCTAATAACCTTCACCAGGCTACTCACTCTGAGGAACGTGGCTTTTTTCTGTAACTGAAGTTCCAGGCAGCTCCAGAGCCATGGCGCACCAGCCACCAGTATCTGAGAAATTATCACACAGCCATCTAAGATGCTTGGAGAAGATTTAGGTGACAGAAAGGTGGAGGGATTCAACCTTACAACATGCATCTAGTTAGATTTTAATTTTGTTTTCCAATTTTCCCTGCCACTTCAGCTTTTGCAGTTACCTTGGCAACACCATCCAGGAGTCCCAGAAAAACTTAACGTGATCCAGACAAAATCTCAGATATTTCTGTCAGGCTACCACATCAGCAAGTGAGATCAGAATGACCAAGCTAAAGCCTTGAGCATCACAACCACTGAAGTTTCAGAGCATGGTTTGACTTCATGACATGTTTTCTAGTTTGAGCAAAAGGCAAATTCATGATCTTGTAAAGCCTGAGAATACCTAACCCTATGACAAGATGTGATCTGCTTCTACTTGAATGCAACAAATGAGGTGGGAGAGAGGGAGGGGATCTCAAGAGCACCTTCCCACTGCAAGAAGCAATGAGTTGATTTTGCACATGTTTAAGTCCTGATCTCTAAGGAGAAGATAATACTTATTACAGTAACCATAGAGCTCAGTATGACATTTGACATATTTGCTGATGTGACTTACAGATATCAGCATGGCTATTACTTACTTCCAGGAGCTGTCTCTCCCCCTGCACCTTCTCCCAGGAGATGCAGAAGCCACACCCCCACAACCCTTTTCTTCCTGATATCTCTTTTCCATAGAAAATAGGGTGGGCAAACCCATTAATCAGTTGACTTCACTTTCTTACCACTTTTGCCTCTCCATCAGCAGGGCAGCCCCCTACAACACGAAAGTCAGCAGCAGCCACATCTACCTTCAAGCAGAGGCTGTCCCTTCATTTCTGGCCTGTCTTCTGTCCAGAGGCAGCTCTGGTGCTTGTCAGCACTGCTTGCCCCCACCGCAAAGGATTCGAGTTCCTCATCTTTCATGCCATTTCCACCTCTGTTTTCACAATTGTTAAAAAGGTTCATGCTGCAGTTTACTTGCTTATAAAAACAGGAAACTTGTTTTGACCTGAATCACCCGAGTAGGCTATAGTCTCCTAATCAGTAAAGGTATTTAGCAGGAAAACAGTGAAATGTCCTCAGACTGCATGTTCTAGTCAAGCGTAGGCTGAAGCACTTTGCGCAGCTGAGGAGCAGAGCCAAGGAGCGAGCAACATCTTTAAGAGATAAAAACTCCATCTGCAAGGAGCCACTTGTTCCTCCGCTGAGGGCCATGCCTGTACCACAGCGCCATTAGGCCTTTAACTCATCACAGCTTGGCACTGTCAGTTTCAGCCTCACTTGCTTTTTCCTTCCAACTATGTCTCAGGCCTTTGGATGAGCCTGTGCTTATTTATTCGCAGCTCAGTTTTCAAATCCTGAGCCAGAGCCAGCACAGCAGAGCCACTTCTCCAGATGAGGTCCTAGAAATTAGCTACAAAGGTTTCAGTACAGTGAAGTAAGAGCACTGCGGTTCCTTCCTCTCCAAACTGAATGAGGGTGTGCAACAGGCACAGGTATTGCATAACAAGTAGGTAAAAAAGCAAGATGAAGCCTTTATGACTGAGGAAGAAGTTACAAACCCCACTTCTAGCCCAAACATATAAAGGAATTTAACATATAGTTTACCTACCCACCCGAGATGCTGGGCTAAGGTCAGGGACCGGTTGCAGGTTGGAGTTCAGGAGATTTCTCATCTGATGCTTAAAGCCACTGTTCTATCAATGAAATGCTGGTAATCCTACCCCAGTTGCAAAGTTGGGAAGCAGCAACAGAAGTCAAGGATAAAGGATACCGAAAGCCCCACCTTCAAGTGCTGCTAGCACACCTGAGGGTGTATGTCTCACAGCTGCACAGTTAAGGGCTGAATTGGGTCTTAAGACTAATCTTGCTCTTCAACTTCCAAGAAGTATTGCTAGGGCAGACCACTTCAGTGATTTTTTATTATGTTTAAAAAAAGAAATAAATACACAGAAGAGTAAACAAAGTGTGACCCCAGATCATTGTTTCTGTGCCTGTAGCTATGCAATTTAAAAAGACATCAATAAAAAGCCCTACTTTGCAAGTAAGATGCCTGTCTTTAACCAGAGCCAGTCATCTCAGGAGCATGACATTTCATTCAGATATAGCAAGACTTCTTACAACAGAGATGAGGTATTAATTAAAAAAAACACCAAAAAGAAAAGCAGCTGACGCACCCCCCTGCCCGCTCAAGCAAGCTGTAAGTTTGAAGAAAAAGAACAAAATGAACTTTGGTTTGACTCCTCTGTGCTCGGAATTACTCTGCGACAATGATTCCCTGCTGCCAACACACACTTCGGCTCCGAGAGCAGGGATGACGGCGGCCAAGCCAAACACACGCGTGGCTGGAGAGACTCACGGCAGATTAGACAGCTCTTCTTTGTACCGATACATGAAATACATCTGGGGCACCCCGGCTATATTAAGGGCACATTCCTTGGCTGAGCCGATGGTTGTTGAGCACCGCTGCAGGCACCAGTGACGCTAGTCTCTGGAGCACTGATACAGCACTTCCAGCAGCTCCCCAAGCTGGCAGATGGCGATCCCTGGGAATGAGATTTATGAAACACCCCTGAAGGGTTGATATTCTCACTCAGATTATCTAAATCCCAATGTGGAAAACATGCCAAAAGCATCCTTACTCTGAATCATAACGAAATGCTCAATAAGAGGCTGGATTTACAGAAAGCCAGCTGCAAGCAAAGGCAGCCCTTGGTCAGTGTCACAAGTGTCTGGAGGAGCCTGCTCAGGTCTACAGATACAACCGTATGTCCAAGTCAAGCTCCTCCTGCAAAATCCAATACTTCAATCACGTCGTGCATCTGGAATCAAGCTGGTACCACTCCAGATGCAGCACCTCTCTAGAAAAACCTGTATCCTCCAGAGACACAGGGCTGCAAACAGCCTCATTTCTTAAGGGGTTTTTTGTGGTTTTAAAAATTTAACATTTTTAAGGCTACAAAAATATTAGAAACTGCCATTACAATGATAGTATCATCTAATGAGAAAATAGAATACGGAATGCCTTTATTATCCATTTCATTAAATACCAGCATTCTTTCAGCCACTTCGTAACTGGCCCATCAAGAAAGTATGAAAATTCACACCAAACCATAGTTTAAGGGCCAAAACCAAGCCAAGTGTACCAGGCTCTCTCTAAGGTTTATACACCATGGCTTTTTCATGAATTTAGCAGTAAAACTTTCAACTGTACAGCATGAATATACAGTTTAACATCAGTAATTTCTAGTAACATCACTGCTCATGTAAATCAGAGGTTATTTGATGGGGCACCAGAAGATTTAGGTAGAGAACAGACATCTCTAGCAACAGCAAGCTCTTGTCTATTGCAGCATAACCTGGGCTAAGAACACCTCCAGCACCTTCCAGTCCTTCTTGTGCTAGTCTCACCACAACGTTCACACTTTGCAGTGGTTTCAAAAGTTTCCAAATCAGAAGCTTTGCTGGATTCCCAGTTTCTAGATATCCCCATGCCAGTGGAGAAAAAAAAAAGATTCTGAAGAATTTTTATTTTTCCAGACTGCATACCAGGCTTAATTCCTTATTCTCTGTTACTATTGTCTATGAGTTCACTTGACAATTTTCAGCTCTTCAGATTTACAGCCATTCCTAGCAAAGTATTTCATCCACAAATAAACGCAACCATCTTTTTTCTGAAGGCAAGGGGAAAATATATAGAAAGCACACAGATGTTTGGCAAGTACATCAAAGTCAGGCTAGTCAGTACAAAAACCCTCCCCAAAAACCCTGACGTTCTCAGTGCTTTAACAATACAATCAAATCTTAAATATGAACAGAGGGGGATTCCAGGTGGGTAAACAACATCTACAATAATAAATTAATTGGAAAGGCACAGAAACCTGAACTACAGAAAGCTGTACTCTGTATTAAACATCTTCATGTGCCACTTCATCCTCTGAGGCCAGTCACACCGAGTCTGAACAAATCTTTGTTTTTCACATTAGTATGAAATTAGATGAGGCTGGGCAGTGATATCTATGCCTGGCCAGTAGGTATCAGCTTACTGTCTTTGGCAAAGTTGTGCTCGTGTTCTCTGCGTAGTTGGGGAATATGGTATTTGGCTCTTCAAACCCTGCAATTCGCTGCTGACCCGTGTACGTTCACTTAGATGCTCTTGGATCTTTGGAGAGCAAAGAGCACTTTCCCCTCTGACAATATTTCATAACTTCAGCACGTAATACCTTTTCCAAAGGAGGACAGATGTGCAGGAGTAGTTTCAGTCTTCCAAGAAGTTTTCCATTAGGATCTTGATTTTTCCTCTGGCTGTGTAGTCCAAGAGCATAACCACAGCCCCTGCAAGGCTCGAGACGGGAGGCTGCTGCTGGAGCAAGACTTGCTGCGAGCGGGTCATCCAGCTGAGATACTGCCCATTGGCTCCCTGGGTTCAGAGATGCGCTGCGAGGAGGCCTGCCAGCATGCAGCTACTCACCCTTTTCCGGGGAGCTTTGAAGAAGGCACCGCGGAAGAACAGCTTGAGCCCAGCTTGTCTTACAAGGGACATTTCAGCCAGAAGCCATTAGGTCAGACATACAGGTTTTTGAGGGGCAGAGGGGTGTCATAGCAGGTGGGGGCAATGGCTCTATTTTGTTTTCAGAATACTGCATAGCCTAGTTACAGGAAATAAGCCAGCAATAATGCCTATCCCACTCACAGTTCAGGGTGGTTTTTTTGGATTTTTTTTTTTTTGTTGGGTTCCCCCCCCCCGCCAAAGATTTTCAGGCTTTGAAGAGGAGATGGAAGAAGAGGAAGAACCTGAGCTCCAAGAATTTCGCTGAGCATGCCAAAGCCTTCAGGAGAAATGTCCAGATTTTCCACGATGGCTTGGATACACACCACGGTAAAAGAAGCCACTTCATAGTAAGTGTGTAAAGTGACACACTTCAGACTACTCAGCTTCGAGAAGGGGCTACTTCACTACAGGGAGACCCAATCTGTACATGAACTGCTCCTGCCCAAACAGCCATCAGGCTCTTCAGTCAGCCTGGGGGACTAGAGACGCAAGCAAGTCTGTTGTCATATTCCACAGGAAGGCATCAAATCCATGATGATGTTCAAGGTGGCTTACTATGGGCTAAAGTAGTAGAAACCCTGCAAAAAGCAGGAGGGAGAAGGAGTTGATGGGAAAAAGGACAGTTGTATCCCTAAAACTCCAAGGGAAAGTCAGGTTTCCAGTAGGAATTTGGGGGCTGGATGCAGAAAAGACAGACACAAGTTAACCTTTTCATATCTGTATGCACCTTAGGAAACATTATTGTTTCTGCACATGCTTATCAGGACACACTAGTTTTTGCTTAGTCTCCATTTTTTTGCCAGGAAACCCTGATGCTTCTGTCACATGACGAAGAAGCCACTCACTAATTCAGCAGAAACCCGACACTCCAGTGGCTCTGGCTGTAGCCACTGTACAAAGAGCGTTTGGGATCCTGTGGCATCTGACAGCTTTCCCCTCCTCCAAGACTGACATTAACCAAAAGCCTCCTATCCAAAACAAAAATGCTAGACAGAACACAACCCACATTCCTCCTATTTTGGGAAAGTCTGGATTGGAAACTTAATTTCTCATCTTGAAACCATGTGTAGCTGTTTAAGTGTGTAGTTCAGGAGCCATATGACATTTACAGCTTATTCCTGTGAATGCTATAGAAAACTAATAAATGAGTGAGAATCATCAGCAAAATGTACTACAAAATGCAACGCAGAATGAACTGGAGCAAACCCTGATAGTATTCATACTGCTGCTGCCCACTAAGGACCTTCTGCTGCACAGAAGAGATGTGCTGTTGGGAAAACGCAATCTAGTGAGAGGTTGAGAGCTTGAAAACTCCAGTTTTATGAAGGGAAGCTGGGCACTCGGCTCCCATTTCACCCTAAGCCTGCTCCTCATTTCCATGAGAAACTGCACTTGGATTTTCCAGAGTCTCTGCCACCTATTCAGAAACCAGCCTTGAGCAGAAGTGGCAAGTTTGCGCTGCTGCCAGTTTTTCATCCCCTACTTAGTCACACCATGAAGTCCTCTGCCTCTCAATTTTCTCCTACCAGCCTTCAAATGGTAACTTCTGAACACTTTTGGGCAAAATTCCACCTACAAGATACTACTGGCTCTGAAAGAGAAGAGGACAGACAAATATCCAAATACAAATTGAAAGCACTTGCTGAAAAGACTCCACTAGTGCCTCAACAGTTCTCGACTAGTCAACACCTTACATTTTTATTTTTAAAATGTTCTTCTACCATGGTTCTTGGACCCCTTAAAACAACATCATCAAATTCCACTACAGATTTAGACTTCACAACGTGACTTTAGCTCTCCAAGCACAGAGTAAGAGTCTTGTGAGAAGGTTTCACTTCTGCCAGCATCCACTTCCAAGTTCTCCAGCCCCGGATAGTGGAGAAACAAAACAGGATAGCTGCGTAACAGCGGTCAGCCTCCTACGCACTCAGAAGCTTCCTGGCTACTGCTGCATTATGAATTTCATGAGCTGTCAGCGGATGGAGCTAGGTCCAACTGTGTGCCCACTGGTTTTACACGGCACAGCCTGGGGCACCACATGCCATGCCAATACAATATCCTGTCACGAGCACGGGACAAGAGGCATAACTTTGTCATTACAGGGAAGATTATGAAGCTGTTATCCAGCAAAAAAAAAACCAACCCTGATATGGCCCATATTGAGATGGAAAGGTGCATACAAATATCAAGCCCAGTTGGGCACCCAATCATAAGAACTAGGATGGATCAGGAGCTATTTGCTCCTGAGCAAAACTGTTACTCACACCCAAAGCTGCAAGAGTACATTCAATCACTGCCTCAGTGTTGGCATCCCTGAACGTAAAGCAGCAAAAGAGCAGAGAAAGATGGATGGAAAACATGACCAGTTACACAACTCATTTTTCTCCTCCACACTAGAAGTTAGCACAGAAACCAGGAGGCAAAAATTAAGTAACAGAGAAAGGATGCATGACAGAGGGATAAATTCGAGTAGCAGACATCAAGAAAGAAGTCAATTTTAACATTCCTTTGCCTTTCAGGCCACAAGACACCTCCCATAACTAATGCACCTGGAGCGTTTTCAAGGATGCTGGACACATGCTGCTCACATAAACTTCATGGGATTAACAGTACAGCCTGTGGGATGAATCACTCCTATATCTTTCTTTTTTTATCCCACATTAAAATCTTAGAAGGAAGAAAAGAGTGGCTTGCTCATAACAGATTCTCTCTGCCTACTCTCCAAAAACATGCAAAGGACTTGTTACAAATTGGATATTACTGAGGCTACAGATACATAGATACAGATACACACAGGAGTATGTGCCACCAAAATAAAAGCACCTGAGTTACTTCACATCATTAGCTGTACCGTCTTCTGCTATTCCTTCCACGGTTATTTGTTATATCACCAGTGGAAGTGGTCTATCCAAAGTGTGAGCTGCCCATAGGTAAGCACTCAGCGAGTGGGACTTCGTTATCTCCAGGAACCAGCCTTCACAAGTCCACTCACTCCCAGAAAGTTACTGTTCACCTTCAGAAGTCAAAAGATAAGCAGCGCTGACCTCTCTCGTGGCTCCAGTTGGACTGGGTTGACTACAGTTGTGAAATTTGCTTTCTTAAGTGATGGCTGCTTTTACCAATCTAGGTCAGGCTCATCTACAGCAATCAAGGTTCTTTCCTGCCAACTCACTTGCAAGAAAAACACTAAGTACCAATGGATGGTCTGACTCCAGCGCTCTGCCTTATAAGTGCAATTCTAGTCCATCCACCAAGACTCAATGAAAGCACAGCTCAGACAGCTACAGAAAAATGCCTCAGCATCACGTTGTTGAGGTTAAGGCAAAACTTCTGTCCCACACAACATTTTGATTTACTTAAATCTGAGTAACATGCTGTGTTACATTTCCTTAGATCAGAATGTGCTCCTGACAGGCAAAATTAGCGGAAGATTTAGCTATCACAAAATATCAAAAAGCTTTAATCACATGGGATTTGCCACAGAAGTTATACTATGTCAGTAGAAAGGAATAAGAAACACAGCAGAATAAATGATACCCAGGAAGGAAGTCGCTAATCCCCACCTGCACTCAGTTATCCTTGTTTCAGGCCTCTCTTCCTGCACACAGTTAAGTTTCTACCAAATTTACCTGGAGCCAGTCAGATGGTCCACTCAGGAGTCTGCTTAAAAAAAGAGGCAAAGAAATAGAGCAAGAATTACATGATTTGGGGATAGGGAGAAGAATTACTAGTTTAGGCAAGTTTCAGCTGAAGTAGATGTTGTCCCTGATGTACCAAGGGCCTGGCACTGTTATTTTACAGACGCCAGAGTAGCTCACCTGGCAGCCTGCAGCCTCCACTAAGGTGCTGATGAGTTTGGCTCAGTCACTATTTCTATTCCTATCGCTGCGTTGCCCCCAGGACATACTTGCTAAGGGCAAGTGCATGTCCAGGCACTCAGCCTCTGTCCTGTCTGCACATAATGGATGGAGAAAATGGCCTTTGTGCAACTCAAGAACACCATGCAAGGAGGCCTCGTCACAGCATTGCAAAGGGTGGCTACATCTCATCTTTAATGAAAGTTTCCCTGGAACCACCAGCATTTTCCCCTCAAAGGCCACTACACAATAATTCCTGGTAGCCTGAGCCAAATTTAAACCAGTGCCAGCAAGCATCTTGCATGCCAACCCCAGAACCATTCAGTCCCCAAGTTGCCACATGGCCATTCTGCAGACAGTGTCCTCATTGGAGGATGTTGGTTTCTGCTCAGGATTGTTTGCAAGGATGACTCTGGGGTAGCACAGGGAAAGCAACACCCTTTCATGTGGCCAGCTCTCAAACCTGGATACTTCCACAAAAGAGATACTTAACTTCCCAGTTCAGTGGAAGGGTTCACACACCAATCCCCAGACACTCTCATTTTAAAGCCAACATGCTAGCAGCCCAGGAAGCGTAGTCAGCTCCAAAAATACACCAAAGACGTCTGGAATGACCAAGTGTGTAATTTAACTTCTAGCTGGTACAGGAATCAGTTCTGCTTGCTGTTCTCAGAAGGAGCAAAAGAGGCATTTTCTACAGGGCTCAGTTATCCCATTTGCCTGTTGATGGAAACAGCATCCCATTTCTGGTCATTCTATTCAAGGATGTTTTGGTCACAGAAGATCTACTTGAAGCAAGGGAATAATATGCTAGCTCACCTCAAGCGTATAGCCATCCCATAATTTTGGTTCTTCATACTCTGCAGAGAGTTTCCTTCTCAGTAACAATATGGAACTTAAGACAGCATTAAGAACAAAACCTCAAAGAGACTGTCTGAGTTTTCAGATCCTGTTTTCAGCTTCACTTTCTCTCCCGTGAGTCAGCACGTACAGTCTTCCCCTTGTACACACCAAGGAATACAGATTCTTCAAAGTCTTTTCCATGGCACTGAATAAATTTGCCTTGAGTTTAATCCTAGGGTTTCAAATGGTCACTGATGGATCTTTGCAGGTTCACATAACCGTCCTGAATCTCCAGCTATACTCAGTTAAGATTAATGGGTCAAGGCTCTCCAAGCAGCTCACGTTTTCCTCATGCAGGGAGGCCTCCAATAACATGCAAATGCCCATGTGAGAGATTAAAGTGCTGTTTATCAACTTACTAATGTTAAAAGCCAGCGATTCAGGTTTAATATTAGATGCTGTTCTTCCAATCCTAGGATCACCACTGCATGGAGATTTACCCTGCACATTCCGCCCCCACCCAACCTCCATCACGTTTGAGCAGGGACTGCATTCACAGCTTCCTTAATTCCATTTCAGTTCCAGCACACTGAAATTTGTTATTCCAATTTGCAGTCACCTAGACTCCCTAAGAGCTACTGTCCTTTTAAGGAGGATACATTTCACCTGCACATATGGTCACCATTTGAAAGTCAGCGCAGTGCCTCAAGACCTGGACATCAAATCATGAAGGTGTTATCTTACGCTCGTCAGACGGTGTAGACATGTGCCTGCCAGCATTCGCCTAGCTAGTCAGCTAGAAAGAGCAACAACTTATTTTCTCTTTTATCCAAGTATCCAACCAGACTGGGATATTCTTAAGCAAGCATATGGCAGCTGTATTAATATAGCAGCAAAGTGAAGCTAGGTCTGCAGCAGGAGTGCACCCAGCATTGCCCTTCCCTTCCAACCACTGGGAGATAGGCTCGCATTAAAGCCCATCCCGCCAGCATGCTTACCAGAAAGGGTGTGCGCACGGTGGGAGAGAGGAAAAGATCAGCAGGAGGTGGTTCTGCGAACAGAATTAAATAAACTTTTCAAAGCAAAAGGCTAGGGCTCTCCAGCACGTGTTCACATTGCAAGGAGAAACAAGAGATACAGACTCAAGCGAGGTCTGGGAAATACTTGGCGTTATCACCAAGTTGAAGTTTGACTACGTTGCCAATATAACTGCAGTCCAGTTTCATTTGAAACAAAGTGATGTCCCATTGCATGTGAAACTTTCAGATGAAGTCACTTGGTATCAAGATACAAAAAAACCGAACCAGCCAATAAAAATAGTAAAGCGAAGCCAGCCAGTAAAACAGAGATCCAAGAGAGCCCATCTCATCCCTTGCTTCTTCCAGAACTGCTTCAGTTAATCCAGCTGCGAGCCAACATCTTTCCACCACAAAAATAAAGTCCCCGTCAAGAATGCTGGCAAGTCTGATGTCCCAGCCCGAGGGGCGTACAGGAAGAGCCAACATACACCCCCTAAGTCACCCCCTAAATCTGACTGTCTTATGAAACTCCTAAGCAAGGCAATTACTTCCATAGGTTTTGCTTAATCTGAAGATGGACAAGAAATTGGTTTGTGGGGAAACTGAGCTCTTTTTAACATGAAAACCAAAAGTAAGGAGTTATGTTGGTGGTCGTAACTGAAATGCGTCTGCTAATGATTACAGCTTCCATTTTACTGCCAAAGTATTATTAGAACTGCTTATTTGCTGTGCAGCTTGGGGGAAAAAAATCTCTTCCATCCTTTATTAATCTTGTCCTCATCTGACACAAAAAAAAATGCACCATCAGTCTTTTGCTTACTTTGAAAAATAGGCCTGAAAGTCACCACAAGAGCCAGAGCCTTTGTGTATAATTGCTTTCTTGATTAACTAGAACAAAGGGCAGAAGACATCAGTCACTACGCATTAAGTTTAGTATTTCTGGGGCTTACTTAAAGCCATTTCAGTGACTTGCTTTCTTAAAAGAAACTTTGTAATAACAAGAACCTATGTAAGCAATGGTGGGGGGTTTTTTTGGTTTTTTTTTTCCTTTCAAAGACAGTCACATCCCAAGGAATGCAGCCCACAAGATACCTACAGGACTCATTGGAAGGCCTCAGTAATATCCTTGTATCTTCTTGGCCTCAGGTAGTTTCTTGCAGCAGTGCTGAGCTGGTGACCTATTTGGCTGATATAGGAAACCCAATCATTAGAAAGTTTATGTATTCTAATATGAAAAGCAGATTTTCCTTGGAAACATTTTCTTGGGGCAGGTTTCAGGGTCCTGAAACTGGCAGTAACTGCATAAACAGAGGAGGTAATGAGTAAAGGCTCCAACCAGGGATGCTGCGTAAAATTTTTTCCCTTTCAGACTGCCATCCTGGGCTCCAAACAGGGTATGCTGTGGAAACAGAGAATTTAACCATCTGCCTGAATGTAAAGGCTTGACACAGCAGGATTAGATGAGAAGGGAAAAAGAGGGGAACTTGCAGGGAGCTGGAAATTTCAGAATTGAAGTTTTCAGAGGTCTGTGAGAGAGTCTGCTATTCAGCAGTACCTGACAGTGTGGTACAGCAAACTTAATGGTAGCACTGCTAGCAAGACAGCACTGCTTGCTGTCTTGGCTTCTCCACACTTGTTGATGCACTCTGTTCCTCCAAGACTTAAGTGCCTTCATAGACAACTAAGTCTTCAAGTCTGTGCTTTCAGTGGTCACGTCCCACCCTCTACCCAGCAGCCAGACTAGCAGGGCAGTCTCAGAAGTCCTGGCACAGATTTCTTGCCCACAGCTACCAAACATGAAGTCCAGACAGGCTTGTTCCCTCCCCTGGTCTTGAAGTCTTCAGTGTCTCAGCCCCTTGGGTAAGGGGAAGTCAAAACAGCTGCAGGTAAGAAACAACCTTTGCAAGGGCTGACACTGACTTCCCCCCTTTGAACTACAGTGCTTGTGGTTTGGAGACAAAAGTCTACACGCATGCTGACCTGCCAACCATGTAGGACCTCTTTCAATCCCGCCTGTATGAAGGCTTTGCCCCTGCAAGTGGGCTTGCGCTGCTGGGTCTTGGAAGGCCAGGGGACTCCTCTCTCCCAGCTCCCATTCCCATTTCTTGAGAGATTAGAGAACTGTAGAACTAAAGAGGTAATATTTTGTTCTATGTCAAGCCAGGCAGAGGGAAGGTTAAAAGGGAACCTGTTTACTTCAGTGGGATGCTTAGGACACAGCATGTGGGAAAAACCCAGCCCTAGATATGCATGTTTAATATATCCAGAGACCTCCTATTCACAGCAATAACTCTAAGGATTTCTCCTAGAGCTTAGAGAAATCTGGGGGTGGGGGAGAGTTGTCCCACAGACACATGACATCAGCTAAAGAAAAGGCAAATAAATGCAAGAGTCAGACTGGTTGGACTTCAGATGTCTCCATAAAAAGGAAAAAAAAACCCCTGCGGAACTGAACTAGCCCTGTCAGAATACCAGTTGCCCAAAACTAAGGCAAACAATAGGAGTGGGACTAAAAAATGAATATAAACCACACACTACAGCCCAAAGCATTTGAGAAAACATGGTCCAGAGGAATGATTTCACATTGGAAGTTCAGTTTTATTGTGTCTCTACCTAGAGAGATAGAATCATGGAATCACCCACATTCCATGACCTTTAAGATCATTGAGTCCAACCATCAACCTAATGCTGCCAATAGTATCACTAAACCGTGTCCCTCAGCACCGTGTCTGCCTGTCTTTTAAATACCTCCAGGGATGGTGATTCCACCGCTTCCCTGGGCAGCCTGTTCCAATGCTTGATAACCCTTTCGGTGAAGAAATTTTTCTTAAAATCCATCCTAAACCCCCCCAGTGTAACTTGAGGCTGTTTCCTCTTGTCTTACCACTTGTTACTTGGGAGAACGGACCAACCCCTACCTCACTACAACCTCCTCTCAGGTAGTTGCAGAGGGAGATAAGGTCTCCCTTCAGCCTCCTTTTCTGCAGGCTAAACAACCCCAGTTCCCTCAGCCACTTCTCAAAGACTTGTTCTCTAGAACCTTCACCAGCTTTCTTGCCCTTCTCTGGACACGCTCCAACACCTCAATGTCTTTCTTGTCGTGAGGGGCTCAAAACCGAACACAGGATTTGAGGTGGGGCCTCACCAGCGCCAAACACAGGGGAAGGATCACCTCCTTAGTCCTGCTGGCCACACTATTCCTGATACAGGCCAGGATGCTGTTGGCCGCCTTGGCCACCTGGGCACACTGCTGGCTCATATTCAGCTCACTGCTGGCCAACACCCCCAGGTCCCTTTCTGCTGAGCAGATGTTCCTTTAAAACAATTTAAATGTGAACACTACAAAGAGGGGATCTGATACATGCAATTAAAGAGAAGAATCCTGCAGAGGAATATGACCCCATGACATCTCTTGTGTCCCAATTACTTGTTAAACTTTCTTTTCCCTCTATAGGAGAATGAAATGAGGCAGCATTGCTTGGAAAATAGTCATTAATTTCTTACTACACTGAAAACTTCCATGATGAACCTGAGGGAACAGCTCTAATAGTTAGCTCTACCAAGGCTTTACCAATGCACTGGAGGTCACTTTAGTATGACATTCAGCTGCTCCCAGCTCAAGTGAGACCCAAATGATACAAGCCACTGACCAACATCTCTATCCCAACTAGCAAAACATCCCTACTAACAGAGCTCCAGCGCAGTCTGGAGGTGTCCCAGGAAAGCTTCAGCAGAATTAGGCATTGCAAAGGGCATAGTCTTACCAGACAGCCATATTTCAAGTGCTCATAATGAGCTTGTCACCAAGAAGTTAGAGCAAGTACACAGTGCAATTCAAAGCTGGGCAAAGGAAAATGAGCATGGACATCCATCAAATGCAGAGGCTTCCCAGAAGAGACGGAAACATCACAGAGCAATTAAAGAGACAGTCTTTCCTGGTCACAGCGCAGGAACTAGTATTCCCAGCAGAAACGCAGGAGCCCACTCAATCCCTTTGCAGTCACAAACCCACAGGTATTTCAGAGATGGCAATAAACAACCTCATTTTCCACAGTGACAGAGGACAACTACAAATGCTAGAGTATTAACAACCCTGCTTTGGTTCCAGCATAGAGAATTACCTTCCAAGCTCTAAAACGCAGAAACAAATGTCACTTGCCATGTAAGTTACTAAGCAGGGGAAAGAAAAGCCATTTAGACACCACAAGATAGCAGCATGAATATTACAACACATTCATAATTCAAGCATTTTATTTTATGCCACAACCTCTCAGCTTCAGCTGAGATGTTAGTTTGGCGATGCTCAAACAATAGGCAGGTCTAGAAACGTCAGTCCCAAATAGCTTATTGTTCAAGCCTAGGTGCAGGGCCAGCCTTGAACTGCAACTCAGAGGTAACTGCTTCAGAAACATTGTGGCATGCTTCCTTTCTGTGCACAGTAATATAAGCTAAATTCTGGAAACTTAAATGAGGGCTTCAGCCATACCAACGTCCTTTGCCTGCTCAAAGTTGAATAGTCGGGAAAAGAAAGCAGCCACCACCTCCTTACCCTTGCAGGGATGAACATTTAAAAATCCAATCAGTTTGGGGGGGGGGGGGGGGGGAGCACTAGAAAAAAGGAGTTAGAAAATACTTACAAAACAGAATCACCAGAGAGGTCAGGGTAGGCTGTAAGGGGCTGCCTCCAGCTTAGTACAGCTGCTAAAGTCATTAGACAGTGTCACCCCACCCTTGGGCTCCCAGGGGCACGAGCAGAGGAAGGAGGGCTCCTCCTCACCTCCTGCTGATCCAGCTGTTTCTGGTGTGAGTGTAAATTCTCTCCATCCATTAAACATTTTGCAAACAGGCCACTGGAAGAGGGAGTGCCTGTTTGCAGTATTTGCAGGGTTGGTCAGGCACTGTATTCCCAGAAAGGAGCTGATCTCTAGTGAGAACTTGGCTGGAGTGAGTCATCGCATCCAGTTTTACCTCTGCTCCAAGCTTGTCTCAGGCTTTGCCTGGAGCCAGCACAGAGCCTGGATTAGTCTAAGTGTTCCTGTCCATCCTACCAATACTCCACTGACCCCATTTCCATTGACTACTTTAAAACAAGGCACCCAGGCTCTCTCCACAGACGCCAGCTTCCAGACAGCTAAAGTTTACATAAATTCCACCCTTTGCATCCAGGTGCATCAACCGGATGCTTTGCTCATACTGTTGCAGAGCGAAAGAGCAACCAACCTTGATCGCTGTCTCCAAAAAGCCTGAAGACAGACCCAGAGACACTGCTGCAGCAAGACAAGCAAGTGCCGTTGTGCGTCTTTACCGTCACCACAGACTGCTCTGAAACTCTGCCTGCACAGAGAAGCCCTTCTCCAGCCCCTGGGCTGCAGGCGTTTGAAGGAGAAAAGCGTCTCTGCTTTGCGCCAGCATTGTCCCTGTTTGGAGGGAAAACTTCTACAAACACTGTTGTTTAGGACATTAAACAACTTTCCAGTAACTCCCAGCCAAAAATTCCTCATCACCCACCCTGCTTCCTCAGATGGCCTGTGTTCGCCTCTGCCTTAGTACATACGCTGGGCAGAAAACTGCAGCGGGACAGGAACTGATTCATAAGTGGATCAAGTATCCTCCGCTGCAGGGCTGGTGACAGGCCCAGAAAGGCAGGATGCATGGCAAGGCAGGGCTGAGATCAGAATAGGGCACTGGAGTCTATTGCTACAGCCTAAATACAGCCCCCCCCACGCCACAAGGGGCTTGGGGTGATCCTTCCTTGAACTTGGCTCTGCTGATTAGAGAGTCATGAAGACTGGTGCATACAGGAGTAGTTACACAAGCTATCCCAGGTATTCAGTGGTCGCCACTTCCCTAAACCTGTCCTCTGGGATGAAGCCACCGGTACTAGAGGAAAGGTGTTCCACCTACCTAAGTGTTTGTTTGTCCTCCTCAAATTCCAGGAACAGCTCAAGGACTGATGTAGAGAAGGGGCTGCTGTATGAGGGAGTATTTACTTTTTATACCACGACCATGGTCTCTTACAAGGTGTAAAACTCAAATACACAGCCATGGTGGGAAGAAGTGGAAACGCAAAGAAGCAAAGTAGATTTTTTCAGAGCAAACAACAGGGCAGGGCTGGATGTACAAACAGAAATCGAGTCCTGAATTACGTCTGATGTACCACACTCTCTTGAAATGCTTTGTAAGGAAAAAAAAACAACTTTCCAGGGAAAGCCAACGTGTACAACTGCACCTGAAATAAAGCATGATGTGGGCAATTAGGCACACTGTCTGGCAACACACGCGAACAGTGGATGCACAGCTATTGACATTTCAAAAGCAAACATGGTAACTGCCTTCGCAATTTGGTATAGAACTACATCCCCGTTTGAAGCCTAGGAAACTGCTAGCGTATTGCTTATTGTTAGAATAAACAGAAGCGCACTGGTTTCGGCCAGCTTTTGCAAGGTGGTAATAACTAATGCTCAGAGACATTTGCTAGCAGTGCACACAGTGCCACGCTCCCCCTGTGTACCAAGTAGGGATCAGGAAGACATCCTAGAGAAAGGGGTAAAGAAGAAGAAAGCAGACAGAAGACAGGAACAGTTGTCTACAGAATTTAAAACAAAAAACCCCAACATGCTAAAGAAAAAGGACTGAAAGAAACCAACCCTACTTGCAAAAGCAGGCATGGCAGAGGGGATAAATGGATGAAAGGTGATACACAAAATGCTAAAGACACCGAGTTCTCTGTTTCCATCTGGTCCACTTCAGTGGTGCCCCTTTAGCCAAGATGCAGTAATTGATCAAGAAAGTAAGCTTGGTCTGATTTGGTATCAAGTAAGACCAGCTACTTAACCCCAGAAAGCATGACCTTCAAATAAAGTGTGCTGTGTTTCTCTTTGGCAGAAGCCAAACCCAAAAAGCCCTCAGTCTAAGAGGATGGAGTTTGCAATAGGGAAGCCAGTGGTCATTTATGTCCCTCTCCTACATCATGACTGCAGCCAGTGAGCAGCACAAGTGAAACCAAATGGTGAAGCTGAGCACATTGCCAGGCACACGCTGATCTCCCAGCACCACGTGGACAACCAGCAAGTCCCAAAAGCCCTAAAGCCAGGGCAACTGAGACAAGCAGAGACCATCCTTATGGTGACACCTCGGTGCCATATCTCGCACCCTAGCCAAGGGGAGAAGAGCAGCCTCCCTTCTCAGAGCTCCCTTTGGGTCCCAATAAAGTTACACTAGCCACAATAGCTTTGTTTTACGTATTGTGCGTAATATAATATTGGAAATTGGTCTGCAGTTATGTAATTGCAAAGGAAATGGCTATGGTCCCACTCAGCCCAGCTGAAAACACCATCCCACGATGCCTCCACCACAGACACAGCTCCTGGAGGCTGCAGGGGAACAGCCCCCTTCCTGCCTGCGAGCAGAGCAAGAGCAGAGGCAGAGATGCTCGGGAGTATGCTTATACTTCACCGTCTGTCAGGTTTTCCATTGCAAACACTGCTGCCACAGTTTACAGCTTGACCGTTTCAAGCCACATCCATGCAAAACTTGGCAGAGAAGGAGCTGCTCTGGCCCAGTCCCTCCCCCCTCTACCTTAAAGAAATCTGTGCAGATTGCTGCTTTAAAGTCACAACATTTCCTTTCTGCAGCAGAAATACATTTTTAAAGTCATTCCACAAGGTTTTTTCAGTTAAGATTTAAAAGAAGCCTATGTACTTGACAGACGAGACTTGCCTAGACTATTCACATTGTTATTCTGAAACAGAAATGTTTAGATTTGGACAGTGCAGGTTGGTTACACAGTGCCTTTAAACATATGACAGACACCTCCAGCAAGGAACCCAAGCCCTCTAACTACCGCCTGTTCCCAGACACCATCTGGAGAGACTGGAAACCTCTGTTTTTCTCCTGATGCATTTGTAACTGTTGCCACATGTATATTTTCCTCCTCTGCTAAGGAAAAATAGATAAATATCTACCAGATAGCTCAGGCACACTGTGGGTCTTCTGCATACATAACCAGAATTTGAAGGTGTAAAGGACAATTTTTGTTGAGCCAAGACACATATTTGCCACAAAAAACCTCAAGTGCCAAGTATGAGAGTTGGTTCATTACTAAATAATTTGTTATGAAGTATAGAAATACTACAGATTTCTTTCAGTCTAGGAAAGTTTGCTTCCATGGCAACTGCAGCAACAGTTGGGTTACGGTGACCTGTGAGCTTCATAACTGAAATAAAGGGTTTCAGAAATTATTCACTACATACGCTACACTGACCTTGCTTTTAAGTCATACTATTGAACAGAAGTTTCAGCTTCAAATGATGTCCAAGCCGTAACTTTGACTGGCACAATAGTGAAAACAACCTTAACCAACTCTTTTACTGGAAGAGGAAACCAAGTATGAGACAAGGTTCTACCAAATAGGCTTTCACATAGCTGTCTGCAAGACACCTTAAATACCATTTCTTATGTGGGAAAAGTAATGCTGAATAATACTATATAGTAAATGCAACACACTTGCTTAAGATGAAGTTAACATAGCTTGATAATAACCAGACAGAACTTCAATAAATCAAATATCAGCTATTTTTTTTCCCCTTCTACCTCTGCCCTATACACTGGCCTTGGAAAGCAGAGCTTACTTCCTTTCAGGGTATACACAACTTGGAGGTAAACATCACAGGAGATGGTAACTCTAACTCAGGCCCTAGAAGTGTTCAGAAGAAGACATCCAGCAGGACATGAAACTGGCACCACTGTTCGGAAACTGGTTTTGAGCTTCCCTGTGTAAGAAGCATAGGGCCATTTGACTAAAGAGAAGGTGTTTCTTCCCTACAAAGCCATGCAACAGAGCCAAGTTAAGGTTTTTCCCACTCCAGGTGAAGAAGAAGAAAAAAAAAGCAGCCATGAACCATTTCAGTGTCTCTAGGCATTAGCAAGCAACCCTATACCCTATTCAGGCAAAGTTTTAAAATCAAGCAGTCATCTGTGCCTTTTCATATCTAGCTCCCCCGAAGTACAGTTTAAAAAACCAACTCAAATATGATACGCTATACGCATCTATACAGACAAGGAAGTCTGAGATATTGGCCCAGCAGCACAGCCAGTGCACACTGCCCAGTCTGACAGGACTCAGCCACACAGCTAACAATCTATCTAGTCATACTTCCTTTCACTGAAGAAATAGTCCCTGCTGCGGGTCGCATCCATAGCACCTTGCATCACCTCCTGGATCAGGAGAAGAACAAGCTTAATTCATACAGTCACAGCTACAGTTTCACAGCACTTATCAAGCCAACATAACCATACAGTCAGATGAATTACTACACATATGCATAGTTCAATCATCTTATTTTCTTGAAAAGTATATCCCCACGTTCTTAGAAGTCATAACCACATCTTCTAGGCTTGCTTGACTACGCTAAACAGATACCCAAATTCAACCAATAACTCATGAGTTTTAAAAGTTGATACTTGAGAAGTTTTTGCCAGTTTCATAGATACCATTCATCGGTTCAGCTACAGCCAAAGAGGCAAGAAGTCATAGTATTAAAGTCATTCCTGTGGTATCCCTAACCTAGGGGAGAGAGTGTATGTTTGGAGTCCTGTTCTTGGAACAACTAAAACATGATTTCAGTGCCAGAACGGTTTAGACAAGGACCCAAAGCAAATCATGCTCTCTCCATCACCAATCAGTGACTTAAGTTTGGTTTTTTTTTAAATATATATCTCTCTATATCTGTATTTTATATACATATCTATAAAGGCAAGATCATAGCATGGTGGTCAGGGCTTCAGACCCCCTTCCTTGTCTATGCAGGCGTTAAGAAATCTGGCTGCTCAGCATCAGAATACGATCTTAAGAACTGTAATCCAAGTTCAAGGATGTTTCCTTAGAAGAGTCATATTTCTGGACCCACTAATTAAATTCAAACTCTGACACTCTCCATTTGTGTCTCCACATACCATGTGGTTCAACACAATATGATGTGAACTGTGCAAGGCAGAGGCCACATTAAAAGAAAATACAAAGGAATTGTAATTTGGAATTCAGAGACTTCTTGCATTATTTAACAACCCAATTCCCTTGGCTCCATAAGCCATTATCCAAGACAGGGATATCATGGATATGAATGCAAGTTGCCACAACAGCCAGGCTTGTTCTGACAGCAGAAACTCCCACTATTGACAACGAGGAGCCCTAAGGCTTGGAAGGGAAGATGTTTGTCCACTAGCCTAGATACAGTTTAAGAAGTTAAGACATTTTTTCCCCCCTGTCAACCATAGGGATTTCTTTAAAGTGCGTCAGACTCGCATTTTGTTCTCTACTAGTTTTGCAAGTGATAGTCAGTACCTAGGAGACAGGCATTTCTGTTCACACCAGCCAGCGCACTTCCACTGACTATCTTTTTGGACATCACACTAAATCACTGGCCAGCAACTGACCGCATCACTTTCAGCCAAACAAACACTAGGCTTTCATACAGCAAAGAAAAGTTAAAAGAAAAGTAAGTAAATACAATGCACGGTCATCATTGTGGATAACCTGACTCGGAACTCGGGAAGATGGATGAGAGTCCCAAATCAGGATGCCCTGGCTACCCCAAGCTCTGGTGTGCTCCAGAGCCAGGAGGCCATGAGAGCCCCACATGTGGAACTACCATAACATCAGCCTTCACTCGAATGTCTCCAAATGCCAGCAGCTCCTCTGGATGAGGACACACAAGTCATGAGTGGGCTGGAAACCAGTCCTGGACAACAGCTTTGGACTAATACACAAGGAGCACTGGAGGGGAGGAGGGGGAGCTGCTGAAGACAGGCAGTTATTCAAACCAGCTGCTAACCCGCTCCAACTACTCACATGTGCACGGTCTCATGTGTTTGTTCAGGCTGACTCAAAGCTACCAGACATCTGAGAGTTAAAGTACACAAAAGATATCTATACAAACACTTGCCAAAAATATCATTTTCCAAGTGGAAGCTGGTTATTCCAGGGATGGCAGAAGAAGGGATTTCATCTTGCTTGTACACGACAGGCTCTGCCTCCTCGCCTCAAGATTCCCCAATTAACACTTCTGCAAGAAGTTTTGAAACGGTGCACAGCCACGTATTTATCTACGCACATTCTCCCCCCTCCCTACTGAGCTCTGGGCCATGGGCTAAGCTGTCGAGCCAAGTTTCATCCCGAGCAATTTTTAAACGCTCATCCTATAAATCCTCCGAAAAGGGACTTAGTAATGGAAATGCTGACAGTGACTTGAAGAGACAGCAGGGCAACTCTATCAGCCTACTATACATCAGCTTCATTAGCTGCAGATCCTTCTCTCCTTCACCTTCATTTTCCATTAGTGTACTTTGGCTAATTAATGCACAAAACCTATGAAACATTCTTACAGTAGAAGGCAACATTTGGCCCCCAGCCCAAATCAACACTGAGAAACTTCAACATCCTCAGCCAGACATAGTAACTGTAGCAGATGGAGCTAACACACAGCTACAAGTAGTGATGAAGAAACTGGAAGAGGAACACATGCAAAAATCAGACCACTGGAAGAGGGAAAAGCAGCAAACATGTCTTACCGCTTTCATTTTTCTCTATGACATCCACGACCTCTCCAGCCTGGAGGCTGATCTCAGAGTTCTCCTGCTTCTCATAGTTGGACACCACCACATATTGCTCCAGGATCATGGGTTCAGAGCTAGCATCAGCACCTGGGGAAGGGAAAAAGCAAGCCGTAAGCCAGCTTCCAGCCATGGCTCCTCGGGAGCGACCTCCGTCCATCCGATTCACGACAGGCCAACTTGTCACCAGAGCCAAGCGAATCAGCAAACAACCTTGGCTCGCAGCATATCCCCAAATGGCTGGCCATATAGAAACAGCCTCCTCTGGCCCACAACCCAGCAGCACAGAGGGACATTGGAGAGAAGAGGAAGAAAAAAGGGGAGAAAAAAAATACGAAGAGGAGCCAAAAAACAGTGAATTAGTTGCAAAGTTTCATGATGGATTCTGAAAATAAACCTCTTCCCAACATGGTTTCCACAATCCTTGCTCCCATTCAGAGAGAAAAATCCTGGGCAGAAGTAGCATAAATCCACAGCTGAGCCATCCCCCCAGTAAACCCAAAGAAAAAACAGCTCTCCCCTTGGCGGCTCAGCTCCTTCTCCACTCTAAAGGCTTGAGCTGAAAGTCAAGAGGGGGCTGTAGATGCCAATCATATTCGTCTGCACTGCAGCCCTTAAATAGAAACACATGAGCGGGATTGAAAGAGAGGGAGGTGGGGTGGAGGGAGAGAGGGGAGGGCGGGGAAGAGTGTTTACTTGAAACAGAAGAAGAAAAAAAAAATTATAGCGCCAGATCCTTGCTCAAACACGGCCACCCCCCGCCTGCCCCCTGCCAGCTCCGCAGTTCCGCATTCCCTGCAGCAGAGCAGTCCAGAGCAGGACCGGGGCTCTGCAGCCCCAGGCTGCCCCAGCGGGAACAGCACACTCCGGCTTCCCCCTCTCCATCGCCCTTCGGCGCCTTTTGGAGCCAGCCTCTCCATTCGGCTTCTCATCGTACCAAGGGCTTTCAGCTGTCAGAGCCATTTATGAATGAGCGCAGGCTCGTACTCAAACAGGGGTGAAAAAAGGCACAAAATAAGAGGTTTCTTCCCTTCCCCCACGCGCCTGGAGGTGTTTCTTGGGTTTTGTAGGGTTTTTTGGTGGCTTGTTTTTTTCTTTTTTAATTTTTTTTTTTCTTTTATTTCTGACTTTTCCATCCCCAAACCAAAGTTATGCGTTTTGAGGTGGAGCTGGAAGGCAGGCATGCCACCGAGCCAGACACAGAGGGGGACCTCCTCACCCTGCCACTAGCTGTATGAGACATCTCCACTCTCTGGTGCAACATAAGCAGCGTGGCCGGAGCCTCCGCGCCCCAAACCCAGGCACAGACTGACTGTGCTCTGCCTTGAAACCACCTCAAAGAGTCATGAAAACTTTTAGGACATCAGGGTTTCTTAATTTGCCCTCACTTGTACACGCTTTGAAGTGTCAAACCAGAGCAAAAAGCACCTACAATTTCTGCCTAGGAGCCACCAGACACATGCCTTAACACAATATTATTTTACAGGTTTCCCAAATTAAAACAACGAGTATTAGAGCAGAGTGGTTTGGGCCAACAGCATAATTATACATTTTATACAGTAAGAGGTAGTTCCTGTCTCACTAGATTAAGATGCAGATGGAAAGGGGAGACAGCAGCAGATGGACGACTTGCTGCGAGTCCCATTTCACGTGATGGGGGCAGCGCCAGGATCAGGCTCCAGGTCTCCCAGATCTCTGATGACAAATTGGCTACAAGAGACGGGAAGGAAGCGGCATGGTCTGAAACTGTCCACCAGACAAGTCAGGGAACTGACAGCCAAGCACAGGATGCTCAGTGCTGTATTTCCACAAGCAGCCTGTTCATATGCGTTTGGGCTGAAGATGCAAAGTGATTCTACAGACAAATAATTAGTACCCCTGCCAAGAGAGAGGTAAAGAGTGCATCAGCCATTAAAACAGCATCCTGTGCAATGAAAATCCTAGAACAAAAAGCAATTAATTCAACCATTTCCTGAAAGGAAACGCTATCACAATGTCTCCCTTTGGACCAGATTTAAGAAATCCAGAAAATTAGAAGACTTCCTTGCTCCCTAAGCATGCTTCTAACTCTCCTCAGGTTACGTAGGTTAATTTTCTTTAAAGAGGAGTCATCTCCTCTAGAAGTTTGTGTTTAAGAGATTTAGCTTTTCTGTGGATAGTTGAACCACAGCCAGTAGCAGGAATAGGGGGAGAAGACCATGAACTGACAACATTGAAATTTATAATAAAGATTTTCACCATAGCTCTTCATTCCAAATAAGCATCGTGTTTCTGGTTGTGATGAATCAAGTTGACTTGTGTGTTCTGGTTTAAACCAGTGCTAATTGGGTTATCTAACATGTGATGAGACGCTTTCCCCTGTTTCATACTGCTTCCCACATGGTCCCTTCTCCAGTCCAGAATGGGGCAGCATTATTTTCTTCCTTCAACCTATTTATACAAGTAACACCTACAAACCCTACTTTGTTTTAGCCTTAAGATAAATATCAGTTCTCTAACCAGAAACAAAAGCTGTCATGGCCTTGTGTTTATACATGTGCATCAACAGAGAATTCACTGGTTGGAAAGGCAAAATGAGGGACCAAACAGTGGCAAAGGGAGCAGGGGACACGCAGGAAGCTACTTGCTAAACAGACACCCAAAATGTCTTCTGTCCTCTAATCTCCTAGACAAGTTTTCATGGTGTAGAGTAAGGAAAAACCCAAAACACAGCATTGGCTCGGTGGCAGGAGCAGTATTCATGTACTACACATGTCCCTAGTGGGAGCAAGGAGAGGACCAGGCTGGCAAACACTCCACCATCAGCTACTGAGGCGAAGCCAGGGACCACGTGCCAGGGGAGCAACCTTGCCAGGAAACCCAGAGAAGCAGCACTTCAAATCCACCTCCGCAACTCTGACTCCAAGAAAGTGGGTTTACAACAGCCCAGCAAGATAGGTTATATGTGCCCTCACATATCCAAAATCCAGCAGGACTTTACAATGCCATTTACTCCGTCCTGCCTTGTATAAGGTACTCACTGCAGGGGGATTTCTTTGTCACTACAGTGGCCAGTGGAACATATACAGTTAAGAGACTATTTTAACAGAAGCTTGTGTAAGTGTTACAGGTTTTCTATTAAGACAAAAAAAAATAGGGTAACAAATTTCTTTGTCTAGGAAGTAACCCATGTCAAACTTGTTCATTTCCAGCTACAGCAGATCATGCCTGGAGGATATTCCCCTTTGGAAGGGTGGGATCCCTGTAGCTCCTGCAGTGATGCTTCCCCAGGATTAGGCACGGCACAGCGGGGAAGACTTCAGTAAAGGAGGAGAGGAAAGACGAAAGAGAAACAGCTCCTCCAGGTAATCAAGTGTTAAACTTTTTCTGGGTAGCCTACTTTAGGTTGTTACTATATTCCCTTGAGGCAAAGGGTAGGGTAAAAAATAAAAAACACACCACCAACTTTAACCCTCCTCAGCCTTCCATCCCCACCAAGCATCTTCAGATGAATTATTCCTCAGTGACACTCAGGATGCCCACAACATAGCTGGTATATCAGACTGCAGGTTCCCCCCCTGCCCAAAAGGGATTCAAAAGACCAAGACAAGCAACACCACGGAGAGCACAGCGCCAAATACACCCACTGCCGCGGGTGCTTCCACATCCCTGCCAATTAGTTCAGGTCGAATTTGTAACAGGGGACACAGCATCTCATTGAAGAGTAACAGCCTGCTCAGTGTGAAGCACACCAGAGAAGAGGGATGCAGAGCAGCACGAGCTCCCCAGCAAGCTGACATGCACGCTGCAATGCCCCCCTAGCATTACAGCCCCACTTTTTTAAAAGCCTCTTCAGCCCAGGCAGGAGAAACAGAGAGCAGAGTTTAGGATAAAGCTGATGTGCCAGCTAAAGTTCACCTCTGCTTTCCCCCCCTCAAAAAAGCAGAATTAGTGTTTTAGTTTAGCTCCAACTTGCAAGCCCTCCCCAGAGCAGAGCACACGATAGATTGCTGGCTGAAATAAGAGTTTGCTTGCCTCTCCGTTTATTTCTGCCTCGAGTCCGTTTCCTGGTTAAAGTCTTGAGGATACCCCTCCTCCTCTCCATAGGGCTCCACTTTACAATCCTCCCGCTCCTCACCTCAGCGATTCCCTTCCTGGGGCTGGGCAGAAATGTCATCGGAGCTTGTCCATGCCCCTCACAGCTGGCATTATGAAGTGACACAGTTCAACCTTGTCTCCCTCGCCAGGCAGCAAGGAGGGAGCATCATTCCTTCCGCTGTACTCAAAGACTAGCGACTACTGTGAAAGCCTCCTAAATAAGAGCACAGAGCACGCGTTCCAAGCAACGTCTTCCTCCTCCTCCTCCTGTGTTGCAACAGCTAAGACCTATGATGGTTTTGCAATAGCCAAAAATTAAAACCACCAACCGGACTCTAAAAATAAAATCATCTGGATATGGAAATTTGAGACTCCTGATCTTTGCCAGAGTACTCTGTTGTTATCAGGCTATAAACATGTCTGCTCTTTTAATCCATACAGCACACAGGCTTTTATATTACCCTTTTATGATTATCAATCAAGTGTTTACAGATTCAGACTAAATGAATTAGTACTGGGCCGGTCAGTGGAAGTTTTGCAGAAGCAGCCAAAACCACAGAAACGGTCAGTGAATGCCATAAGGGTGATTCACAGCTGACCAACCAACTGGCAGGTAGTCCAGCTCGCCCGACCTGGGCACAACTGCTGAGGACACGTGCAGGGCCGGCACACAGGGGCGTCTGGCAGAAAACATCCCCCAGTGTCGCAGCTTTCCATATGATAAAGTCAGAGCTTCACGGCTTTCTGCGCACAGGGAGGAGTAACTGTGGTAGCTTGGATCTAGAGCTGTGGTTTCTTGTTAAAGCCAATTCTTCAAGGGTAAGCCTTTATGCATCTCTGGAAAACTCCTTTTGGGGAAGGAAAAAAAAGAATACCCAGAATAGCAGCAAGCCTACTCATAATGCTCAAATCTGTCTTTCCCCTCACAACAGCCATATGTCCAGCTCTAAACAAAGGGATTTTCTTCCCCTAAAAACATTACCCCTTTTTCTTATCAGAAGGACCAAGTCTCTATGACAAATAAATATGTTAAAACTGCATGTTTTCTTTGAGCCTTCCACTAGTGATCTACCCCCAAGTATTTTAAGATAGAAAACTTGGGTCTGTCTAAAATTTGGGTTAAGTGTCTAATGCACACAAGATAAAAAACAGGCTATACCACATAAATCACACGAGATTACACAAGAGCTCACAATCTCACAGGGCTCTCAAAAAAGTAGATCCTAAAATAACCAGTTCCTAGAGTAAGCAGTGGGACGAGGCTGATAAAGCCTCCTACTGGTCTCCTTGGAGACACTATGGATTCAGATCAGAACCATGTTTCTAAGCCTAGGACCTCTCTTCTATTCAGTGGGTGTTTTTTCATTTTGGATTTTTGTTTGTTCTTAATGTGCCCTAAACAAACAATGAAGCCTTTGACTCATCTCCTGGGTACTCCTGCACTCCAGCCTGTCATTCTTCAGCCCCCTTCCCACAATTCAGGCTATATTTGCACGTCAATTATTTTTGGAAATAAAAAGCCATTCACAGCTTGTGACAATAGGAAAAGAGAGGATTCATCTCCATCCCTTCGGCTAGACAGGAATTCCCCAATCCTAGCAGTGTTTGACTTCAGAGATCACTAGCTCTTGCTGTAGCAGTCCTGAGCCCCAAAGCTTTAGGAACAGAGACAGAATTTCAGCACCACCCATCGTAACTAAAGGAACTGTGCACAGGTCTGCGCTCCAGGACTTAGCAATAAAAAGAGTACTGGCAAAAGTCTCCTTGCCTCATTATAGATGAAAATAAATATTTGGATAAGTCCATCAAATGGGTTATTAATACATTATCGTTTCTGTAGTTCTTTCCTGAGCTTGGCCAAGTAGCTCTTTTACGCAGAGCAAAGCAATTCTGTTGCATTTTCAGAAAACAGTTTTAGAAGCAGGCCAAGACAGGATTAAAAACAGAAAGAGAAGAGTTTGGATCTGATCATTCTGTTTAATATCTTTATCCATAACCTGGATGAGGGGATCGAGTGCACCCTCAGCAAGTTTGCAGATGACACCAAGTTCAGTGGGAGTTCTGACCTGCTTGAGGATAGGATGGCCCTACAGCAGGATCTGGACAGGCTGGATCGATGGGCTGAAGCCGATAGTATGAAGTTCAAGACCACCAAGTACTGGGTCCTCCATTTGTGTCACAACCACCCCATGCAGCCCTACAGGCTTGGGGAAGAGTGGCTGGAAAGCTGCCCGTCAGAAAGGGACCTGGGGGTGTTGGTCAACAGCCGGCTGAATATGACCCAGTAGCGTGCCCAGGTGGCCAACAGCATCCTGGCCTGTATCAGGAATAGTGTGGCCAGCAGGACTAAGGAGGTGATCCTTCCCCTCTGTTTGGCACTGGTGAGGCCCCACCTCAAATACTGTGTTCGGTTTTGAGCTCCTCACCATGAGAAAGATGAGGTGTTGGAGCGTGTCCAGAGAAGGGCAAGAAAGCTGGTGAAGGTTCTAGAGAACAAGTCTTTGAGAAGTGGCTGAGGGAACTGGGGTTGTTTAGCCTGCAGAAAAGGAGGCTGAAGGGAGACCTTATCACCCTCTGCAACTACTTGAGAGGAGGTTTTAGTGAGGTGGGGGTTAGTCTCTTCTCCCAAGTAACGGGCAACAGGACAAGAGGAAACAGCCTCAAGTTGCACCAGGGGAGGTTTAGATTGGATGTTAGGACAAATTTCTTCACCCAAAGGGTTATCAAGCATTGGAACAGGCTGCCCAGGGAAGCAGTAGAATCACCATCCCTGGAGGTATTTAAAAGCTGGGTAGACATGGTGCTGAGGGACATGGTTTAGTGGTGGTTTTAGCAGTGTTACGTTGATGGAGGCCCGATCTTAAAGACCTATTCTAACCTAGGTGATTCTATGATTAAAGAAATTTAGAAGATTCAAAGCCTGAGAACTTTGGCATAAAATCTTGTCCAAATCCCAAAGAACACCTGAGAATGAAACAAGATTGAGCACCGTCCATCCAGCAATGGCCAGGTCAGCAGGCAAACCCTTTCATCCCAGGTTAGCAACCATGATTAATGTACAAGATGTTTCACTATAAATAGCATCCATCCATACACCTTCCTCAACTCCACAGCACTCATGCTCTGCAGGCCTTTCAGTACATAGGGCAATAGCTTCCTGCAGAGTAACTAAAACCTCTAATCTTATTATCTTTTTGGCTATATATACAGAAGTCCGGTATAGATGGTAACTCCTTGAGCTCCATTAACTCTCTCCTGGCCCCCCTGGGCTGCTGCTAAACAGGTACAGGGAGTCCAAGCCAACAGCATGCATTGCCACCAATAAGGTAATGTGACCAGTGATCATCGCAGCAAAAAGTTAACCTGGTGCCTGGATTCATTCCCCAGAATAAGGCGCGCATAGTATTTTCTAGTACTTCTAAGAATCAAGATCTGGATAAGCCTTCCAGGGACAAGTGGCAGCTTTAAGGTAGACTGTGGCTTCCAGCACTGGAGTACGTGTCTGATGCACAGCTAAAACCAGCAGCAAAACACAGCCCCCATGGGGAGCACGTCAGGAATGAGCTTGGCCCATGGTAAATGGCAGGCACTCTCTCAAGTGAGTGCTCCAGTTCAGTTCTTCCTTCTTTACAGTTCTCAGCAGCATTTCCAACAAAATCCTGACAAACGGAGAAATTCAGTGCTGACCTTTGCCAAGTGGAGCTTGTTAGTCTCAGGACTTTTATTTTTGATCTGCTAGGTCTTAAGACAGAGCCAAGAAAAATCAGAGGCAGGAGGGTGAAAGGAAAAAAAAAAGTTGAGTCCTCTTTCTACTCCTTGGAAAGTTGGCTCTCAAAACAGTGATTCCAACCAACTAGGTTACAGGTAGCAACAGTTAAGAATACTTAAGTATTTTGCACACAGATCTGTTAAACTGCTTGAAGATTTTCACACAGCTGCTAGACAGGGTCTTCCACCAGGCTGAAGTCACCTATATACTCTGGCATTAGCCCTTATCCTGCTCAGTGGCGCAATGCATTCACGTTACTTCACACGGCACAAAGCAGACTAGCCAAGGAATGTAATGGCAGTTGAGGAGACCCAAACTAGTGTCCTACCACAGCACCTCTCAGGATCTGGCTGTATGGCACCCGTCTTTTTCCAAAGTAGGAAATAAAGACACTTGCAATCCTTCATTGGAGTCTCAAATTCATGGCAGGTTCACACCCTCAGCTAGAGCTCAGGGAGCACGAAATTGGCCTCTGTTCTAGCGTCCAACTCCCGGTGTAGGACACAGATGTGTACTACGTGGGTAAAGATCATATTCAAATTCAAGTCTGCTCCATCTGCCTGCCACATTAGGATACAGCCCGTGATAGGTCTGAACTGAAAAGTAGGCGTGTTGGAAACTGGGGATTCATTTGGATGAGCAGTAAACTGGAAGGCCACATGAACTGGAACAGCATGGGGAGCTAAGCACCTGCCAGATGTACTAGAAGACTTCTAAGTGGGACTATGTATCAATATTCACCTTTGAGCACCACGCAATGCTATTAATCATGTACATTTGCCCTGTCATCATGCACAGATTTTTCTGAAGCCAAACTAGCAACGTGCATTTAGCTAAAAGCAGTCAACAAAAGGGAATAAATTTTTACCTATGTAAGATTTAATTTCCTTGCCCTTCAACAAGGATGAAAACCTTGGCATTCAACTGGTCATTTTACATATTTTACATTTTACATGAAACATTCCAAACAGATACAGAATCAGAGAAACTCAACCTCACCCCCGAGCCGGGTAATCTGAGGGCTTCTTGTCATTCTTCCCAAGAGACACCCCCTCTTCTGTCTCCTCAACACATTTCTCTCCTGTTCAGTCTCGTTCTATTTTTGCCTAAACTCCCTGGTGACCTATCAACCATGAGGCTCCTGTGACCAAATACTTCAGATATTTCTGCACTTTTATATCCAACTACCACCCTGAAATTAGACCTACTCTGCTAAGATCAGGCAGAACCACTCCAGGGATATATTCAACTTCTGTCAATGACAGCATTTCTGAAATAACAGCAGTCTTGCTTATTAAAAACCTCAGATAAGCAAGCACCGATTCATTGAGAATGGTGAGATTTTGCTTGTACACTTTGAACAGGGCATGAACTTGAATATTTCTCAAATCAGGTACAGGGAGCAGCAGGAGTACTTCCATCTTTTCTTGCCTTGAGACCTATGTGTGGCCTTAACCACCCAGGTGACCAGGCCAGCATCCTGTGCAGACACAGGGTCTATGGCTTGTGATCATTTATCCTAAGTCTGAAGTAAGAAGGGACCTCTCCTCTGGTATGTCACATGAGGTGACAAATGTTTGCAGAAGAAACCCACTGGTTACTCAGGAGGACCCCTGATTCTTTATACCATAAAGCTTAGTTTTTGCCTTGTATTGGACTATTTCTCCCCAGACCCTGACACCTCCCCTAGAAGTTGTTTCCCTGCTCCCTCCTCCTTCCCGACTCCTTGTGATAAGGAGTCTGATGCTCCCATGAAAGTTTTGCACCTTCCTCAAGAGTCCCATGTTATCCATATAAACCCCTTTCTACTTACTGTGGAAAAGCAAAAGAGCATTTCAGAAGAACAAGGAGCACATAGTCATGTTTCTCTTGTTTATCTTGACCCACAAGATTACTCACTTTTGCTCCTCTTCATCTCTTCTCCATCCCACATGGGACAGCAAGAGAGCAGCTGGGTAGGTACTTAGCTGTGGCCAGGGTCAACCCACCACAAGAGGGGAAACTGCTTTGGACTGTGGCTTTGAGTTGGGCAAGGAAGACACAGCACAGCAAACTACTACCCACTGCTAGCAGCAGCATCAAGGTGAGGCAGCAGCCAGAGAAGCAAAGCTTTTCCTTATCGGAAATCATGCATCATGAAAAAACAATACACAAGGAGATGACAGATCCTGGATATCCACTGTCAGAGACTCACATTCAAGACAACTCCAAAGCCACTCACAGTTTGAACTACAGACTTCTCTTTTTAATGGCATGCAGAACACCAAGACACAAGAATTTACCTGGAGCGACACTCTTTTTTGGAGTCTCAGACAAACTGGACATCCAAACTTGAAATCCAAGAAGAGGGCAGCCATGAAAAGAGAAAGTGATTAGAGAAACAAGAAAACAGTCATACCAGAAAGTCTGAAAGTTAGTCAAGACAGCTTTGAAAGAAACATAGAGTTTTTCTTAAGAGTGGTGTTGGCACAATGGGGAATCAGTTAAAGGTCAAGTCATAAGAACAACCTAGTTAATTTTTTTATGTTTTAGTAGACTTTCAGAACTTCTGAAACTGATCTGCAGTGATTCAATTTTGAGACCTCGGAATAAAATATGCTCTGAGCTTATTCCCAGTAGGACAGGGAATGCATACCAAGAGACAATTTGACTCATTAAGCTTTAGACCTGCAAAAGTATTTAGCTTTGCAGCCGTTAATGATCCCCAAAAGACCAACAGGCAACTCAGAGATTGAGCTTAGCAAACACATGCAAGCTTCTACAAGCGTTTTCATTTTGTTACCCTAGAATAGCATTAAGGAAAATAACAATAGACAAATAATACTCCATGGAAAAGAGTACAAAGCTCCAAAAAAGGTACAGTCAAAGTATAACTAGAAATACCATTTCTTAGCCAATGAATACACAGCAGAAATCTGATTAAGGAGAAAGCTAATAAGGTTGCTACCTACCAACAAGGTCAAAAGATCTCCCCTCCCCCTCCAAGAAATTAGTTGTAAATACTGGAAAAATTCTGAGAATAATCTTCAAATGTTAAGTGGTGGGGTATTTTTGTTTGAATACACTGGAAGCATGTTTTAAGAGTTAGTAGGTTTGCCCCCATTTCAAAATAAGAACCAGAAAACACTCCCCTTCTGTGGAATGAGAGAGATAAGAACAGCTGTTACTCTCACGTTGCCTGGGAGAAGAGACATTTATATGATAGACTAAGAATTTCCTAAATTCTGACAAACAATTCCAAAATGCAATTTTTAAAACTCATTTGCAATGGGGAACCCAGTTCTGAACCCATCAGTTTAACAGCAGAGAAGATCACTCTTCAATCACTTGGAGAGAGGGGCAAGCTATACCCGTGGCTTGGTCTATTTGACTTGATATTCTGCAGGTCAAAAACGACTAATAAGACAGCCAAAAAATCAGTAACAGATTCCTAGTATGTATGCAACTGAGAAATTGCTAGCATGATACAAAGCATAAGAAATAGTTTTCAAACCTTCCCACTGGAAGCCAAAAGTCCAAGAAACACATTGCTGCTTTTCCTCAGCGCTAAGGGAATGGTGAGATTTTGAAATCCTTTCTTTAAATCAGGCACATAATTTTCATTGTGTTAGAACAAAATCAGAATTCAGATGAATTCAGTGGTTTGTTTACTTTTCAGTAAGTTCTCAATAGTGGTAGTCTGGAGAAAAACCAACCACCTAACTCCCAAACCCACGCACTGCCCTGTCACAATACAGTACAAAATACACTGTGGTAAGTTACAATAATTTGCTTTGGATTACCATTCAAGGAAAAAAAAAAAAAAAAGAAAAGAAAAAGGCTCTGCATTGGTAGAGTACAACAGGAAATCATCTGGCAGAGTAACTCGTGCTTTAGCTTATGGAGGGAATATACAGCATGTTTCTATTACAGACTTAGGGCATGCACGGGAAGGGTGTGAAGGAGTTGTTGTCAGCAACTTGTCTATTAGCTTTTGACTAGACTTCCACTGCCTTCAGGAACAGGATTGCGAACTTCAGTCAGCTGTCAGATCTTTTTCCAGACAGAAGAACCTGAATATGGCAGCCATAAATAAAGCAGAAGATTTATTGCAGGAACAGCTAGGAAGATTTCAAACAGTTTGCCCCAATCCAAGCTGGCAGCAAAAGGCTGAAACAGGCAACAATTAAAAATAGAGGAAATAGGCTGCGCTTAACACAATTTTAGAGCTACCTTGGATCTGTCTGCTCAAGAAAAGAGGGAGTTTAAACCACGATCTGTAGTAGCCGTATCTACGAATGTCCCACATGAGATCTCAAGAAACCAAACTCACCATAAAACCCAGTTCTGTTAGCTACTTTTTTTTTCCACACCCCTTTTTAAACAAAGAATTTTTTTTCCTTGTTAAAATCATTGATCTAAACCAGAATAAGAGGGCAATTTAAGTATTAACTGGTAAACAATCCCACAGGTCCCCAACATGGGCTTCCTTGGCCCAAGCACTTCTCAGCTGCCCCAGCCTGACAGCAGCTCGATGTGGATGAGGTTGCTTCTGAAGCAGGAGACAGCTAGCATATTTCAGCTGCTCCTGCACATCTGCTTAGCATTAAACTTCCTTCTTGGGGATTTTTTTTTTTTTTTATTCCAAGACATTTAAGCTCTAATTGCTACCAGCTTCTAAGAGTTCCCCCTACAAATAATAAAAATATCAGACATTAGTGATGGATTCCACTTCACAGAGAACTCAAATGAAGAGCCACGGAGGGAGCCAGGGTACGGGGAGGAGGTCAAAGGCCCCCGAAGCATGCTGTGCCCGAGCCAACAAAACACAAGCTTTGCACAGCCCCGCGTTTCCCCTTTAGGATGGAGTTTTACTGGAATTCCGCATGGGGCTTGGAGCCGGTTTCCAATGGGATTGGTAACAGTAAACGAACAAACTCTCGCTTCCTGCCTCTCCTCTCCCCCATCGCCACACAGCCGAGCGCCGGCTGGTCTCAGATGGCGTGGAGGTGGGGGGAGAATCTCAGTATTTGGAGGGGAAGTTAAAGTTGCCTGCTCGCAGCAAGCCACTCCTAAGGCAACGGCATACGTATTCTGCTCCTCACATCAACTCCCACAGCCCTCGCTGCCGGCTTCAGCTGGAGCCAGAACAAACCCCTCTGAGTGGAATTATTTTTAAAAGCTCAAGAGAAACACGGGTCTATAAATTACAGCTAAGCCACAGGGGTGAGGCGGTTGTGAAAAGCACAGAGGAGGCTCCCCGTTGGAGCCGCGCTGCACAGAAATAGCAGCGGAGCAGGCGTGTCGCTGGAAGTGAATGCCGAACCCCATCCCATCCGAGCTGCCCCCACGGAGGTGGGCAACCCCCAGATGGGTCAGCATGACTCCTCAGGTGGGGAAGGGAAGGAAGGAGTTCGAGGGGCAAAGGCTTTAAAGACATAATTAAGCTGGTTGCTGCAGTGAACTAAACACATGAAATGGATGATTTTATTTAGATTTCACCAGAAGCTTTTCTGCTGCCAGTGAGACTGGTTTGTTTGCTGCTCCTCCCACCACTGGCAAGAGAACAGGCGCCAGGCTGCTGGGGACCAACGCTGTACGCTTGTGATACAGCCCAACACATCTTATTTTAGCAGCAGACTATTTGTCTTGTGTGCAGTTAGAGCGGGGCGAGCTTCAAGGAAACCCTACAAAAGCTAGGCTCAGTCTAGAATCAGATACATGAGTTCAGTGCTGCCGAAATCCAGGGGATGCCGCATTCATGGTTCACATTAGTACTGCACATCAGCCGGGTCCTGGTCCAGCAGGTGCAGAGCAAGTCCTCCACGTGCATTTTAGCAAGAGCTGCTGGTGCAGGTTTCTTTGACAGTAACACTGCTTAAAGCGTACAGTTCAGTTTTGAGTCTAGCATCCATTATTTACTGCTCTAAAGTAGGAACACCCTCCTAAAGATTCACAGGGTCGCATATTGCTGAGACTATCAGGGACCTTTATAACAGCTTTTTAAAGTAGTGTCTGTACAGATACCTAGTCTGTTAAGCTAGATATTGCCCAACAATATTCCTGCAGTAAATCCAGGGAACTGGATCACACCAGGCGTCTCAGCATAGTTGTACTTCTGGCCATGCAGCCCTTGCCCCAAATGATTCCTGCACACGGCTGAGAAGTTAGCAAGGGCCAAAGACGGGTCCCAGCACGTGATCTGGATGTGGCTGCTTTGCTCTGGAGGGTAAAAAGAGTTTAATTATACAGGCATGACCTGTTCTATGGAAGTTGCCTTCCATAGGAGATAAGTCACAGGACTATTTAATTCATAAAAGTCTTTCGTTTTCATGAAGCCCTACCTTAAACATCACCTGGGAATATTGAAAACTCCCTGCAGCTAAGTTGCACCTTAAAATAATGAGAAATGGATTACAAGAACAAGTGGTCACACTGAAGAGATACTAACATCTGAAAGACTGCTGCTTTCCAACAGTCATCAATTCTGTAGGTCACTAGTGCTCTCCATGATGAGGTACTACTGGCTCAGCTATTCGAGGACCACAGTGGTGAGTGCAGCTGAGCATTTTGCAGATTCATTTTCCAGATATACACCCTTCCTGTCTTAATTGGAAGGGTGAAAAGAGACCAAACAGTATAGTCTTAGAGTAAACTGAAACTATACTGGTTTCCTGGGAAGTCAATGATCAGTGCTCCACTCCACTTCAGAGAACTTCACTGGTGGTCCAGTAACTGGCAGTGTTTCCTCAGATTGGAACTGGGGGAAGGAAATGCTTCTTCTACTCATTACTGTTCAAATCAAAGGCATTAAGAGAAGAATGGGGGTGTTCTTATCCCAACAGTGGTATCTGATCAGCCAGCAAGAAGTGGACTGACCAGGCTGTTCCTTAGAAGCGGCCCAGAGCCTTGTTCACTGTAACGTGTCACATATGGCAGAATAAACCCCAGAAATTAAGCCTTTATTTCAGCCTAGATTTTGTAGGTCAAGTCTGACAAGGAGTTGGTATAAATGAAGTATCATTTTGTCCTGGGCACTCAGGTGGGACACCTTACTGGCCAGAGCAGGTAAGGAACCCCAAGGGGCCAGGCTCAGTCTACTCAATCCGTCTTCTGGCTTCTCCAAAGCTTCTTGCTGGGATTTTGCCTCCACTTCTCCCCTCATTGCTTCCTTTCTGCCCGCTTCAGACAAGCTGAGGAACAACCTCCTCCTCCTGACAAGGTGAGGCTGGCAATCCATACAACCAAAAGCAGGACGCTCAATGAGGAATCCCAGAACCACGGGGCTTCTTTCTGCTCCCATCTGCGGCCAAAGCACCCTGCTCTGTGTTCCCCCATGCCCTTGCAAGCCATCTCCAAACCCTTCACCTCCTACACCCATTGACCATCCCTTGTCAGCCTGTCTCCAGGTACTTCCTGTATAGCCCCTTCTCCTTCAGCTGGGGCTTGACGCTTTGGTTAAACGGGAAAGCAGTAAGATCCTGTAGTACTAAACATGGGGAGGGAGAGAGAAATACTGCTGTTGCTAACCTCCCCCAGGAATGGAAGTAGTTGCTTTTAACAGAATTACTCTGATACAGAACCTACATGTAGCTCTACAATATGGCTGTAAAACCGCTTGGAAAGGAAAAATGCAGATGAGCCTTAATCTGAATTGGAACCATTTTTCACACATTCCTGGCTCACACAATTAACTCATTCAATTAGGCAGAGAACAACAGATAGCCAGAGAAACAGGAGGATGGCACTGAAATGATGCAAGTGTTTTGATCTGTTTCAAGCACTACAGCTCAAGGCATCCTGTTGAACTTCACCATTGATGTTTCTCCCTCCAGGCTCCAGAGGGACCTAAACAAAAACAACATTTGTGCCCGGTGTCTGACCCAGGGTGGGCCTGGTCAGACTTTACATTTCCTAGGTACCACAATGACAGATTTATTTGCTACTGTGATTGCTGGGAAAACAGCCACCACCCCTGTCTCTCACCAGAGCAGCTTAAATAAGCTTTTCTTGCTCTTATGTCTGCGGGATGCTGATGCATCATGTTTAAAGCAAGTGTTTTAAGATAGGCCTTAAAAGAATACAGAGATATAATCAGGTTTTCTCCCCCTCTACTAGAAGTTTGCATTTTAAAGTAAACCTCTCATCCCTGCAGAGATACGTCCTCTTCTATATACTTGAAGTAGAACACCACCTCCGCTCCCCATTCCATCTGTTCAGGAGGTAGGATCTTAAAGAGCTACAGCTTGAAAAAAATAGTTGACTAGTAGATTATCAAACATGCAAATCCAGCCAAAGTACATAAGTAAGAGTATTGACAGCAGGCACTAAATAAGGCCTTTAATTTTAGTCCTATTCACAGAATTGAGCCCATCATGTACAGCCTGTGCAGTGCTTGTACTTGGGAAGAGGTGCTGCATTTGGGCAGGGCTGGGAGGGGACAGATGTGCTGAGCCACAGCGATGAGCCCAGCAATCACCTTCCTCTCCCTGGCAGAAGTGGCTGCTCCAGGAGCTGCCAGGGCTCCTCGCCTGCCCGGCACCAGGCTGCAAACCAATCTCAGACCACTTCCACTTGCCACGTAAGCAGAGCTGCCTGGCGTATGCTAGACCCACACACACTGCTTGGAAAATGTTCACATCTGGCTTTCACGTGACTTGAGCGTGCCTCAGAAATTCATCATCTGGATAACTCACTCCTGCAGGGGAGAAATCCACAACCAGAGAGTTCTTTCCCCGAGTCGGAATGGAGCAGCAGGGTGAGAGGATTGTGTGCTCCAACTGCACAGCGACAGGCTCACCAGCTGCATTTCCACAGCCTTATATAGTCCTTCATCCTTTCTAAAGGGTACAAACCCAAAGGAAACTTAGTTCCAATTTTCTACTCTGTTTACTTCTGCAAAAACCCGTCCTAATCCCATTTGCAGACCCAGAAGTATCCAGGACTGTTTAATTTTTGTTCTGGCAGCCATAGCTCATATTAACTCTTTCCACATGGCAAGCAAGGGCTGCTTCCCACATGACCACTGTGGTACAGCCCCTGCACATACAGTTTTGCAGCAGTTCCCAGTTTTGCTGGGAAGTGCCTAGAATAGCTGAATGCTAATCCACGTCTACAGCTGCACAAACCGAGAGCATCACCCCTCCGAGGAAAAAGACAAACCCCATCCTCCATCACTGCTGAGGAAGAGGGCAGAGAAGCCCCAGCCATTGCACTTGCAAAGTCACAGGTATGTACGTGCGCTAGGATTCATGCACAGCTCACAGAAAAAGCAAGAGTCAAGTCCCAGCTGCGAAGAAGTCACACTGCCAAGCACAGAAAGCATACTGCAGCATCAGCATGTCCAGGCAGCCTGTTTCAACTGGCAGCAGGCTGAGCCGGCCAACTGATACAGACGTTATAACTCCCACTGAACACCTTATAAGTAATGCTTCCAGCCACCTCTGGTTATACGAGCCACCCCGTTCAGAGCAGACCGGTGAGGATTTTGCCTGACACACAGCCCAGCCAGAATATGACAGGTATAAAACCACGCACAAAGCTGGAGGCACTTTAGGAGCACTATCTTAGGGGTGAGTGCTCTCAACAGCCTAAGGACACGCACTCTGCCACCCAGGTTTCCTTCTCACAAGAGAGACTCAAGTTTCAGGTGGTTACCAGCCTGAGACTAAGTTATCTAAAACCCTCGGGTAAGAGGTCTGCTCCTCTCAGCCAGCCGGACCTGTCTGTGCCCCGTACGGATTCCTGCAAAGGCTGAGGATCATCACCCTCCACTCCAGCTCCTGAGTGCATTTCTCACCTGCCTTATCTAAAAATCAAAACCCATACCAGAAATCAAAATCCGATACCGCACAGTTGTCTGTGTGTAAGAGAGGAAAAACCCACGCAGGCAGCGTTAACACCATCTGCCACCGACAGACCAAAGGAGGAAGGCAGAACAGGAGCAGATGGAGAATAGAGAATGCCTTAAAATCACGAGAAATGCCATTACACCCCCTAAGGTACCAAGCGCTTTCTCTGCGCTCAGCTGAGAGCTCTCCGAGGCGTTCACGAGGGTGCACACTGTTCTGCCATGGCTGTGCTGGAGACACACCTCATACTTGCAGTCCTTCCCTGCCCTCTCTCCCCAACACGGGGCTCGGCACTGCATCCCTGCTGAACTGGGAATGGCAAAGAGCACAAACACATTCCTTTCCCTAATCCCATACCCTGTCCCCACACTTCAGTTTAAAAGCCAAGGAGCAAAACACACACAAAATAAAACTTACACAACACACAAACAACTCTTGCTCTCTTATCCCATCTTCCTCCCACCCGAGCATATGGGCCACCCAGAAGACAGTAGTCCTGTACATCTAACGGGCCACATGTCTTGTCAGCAGAAAACTGAAGCACTGCGGAACAAAGACTCCTATCTGCTCTTCTCTTCAGTAGCCTCAGGCAGAAGTCCAAGGCATTTCAGTTTAAACAGTGACTTTAAAAATATGGTGTACAAGAAGTGCAAGATCAGTTCCCCGCTGCCAGAATACCACAGGCTGGCTTTAGAGTGTTGCATTACAGTGGACAGATTCACATCTTGACCAAAGATGCAGAGTTGTGTCACACAGAGATGCTGCAAGGAGATGAATTCTGCCTGACTTAGCTGAAGCTCTTTCTCAAATCCTACTTTGTGCCAGCACACCTGAGCACAGAGCAATAGCCTGGCTTTGGGAAAGACAGAGTGGACGTTCCTTCAATTCTATAAAGAACTTATTAAAAAAAGATACTTACAGGCTTGTTAAAAAAAAAATCAGGAAAGAAAATGAGCTGTTTTGGGAAGTACCGCATCAAGCAAAGCCAATAAACTGAAGTTAAAATTTAGGAAATCAACTAGTTGAGGAAGAATTCTCCATCATGAGAAGAGGAAGCTCTGTCATCAAGGACTGAGCTGATGATGCACATTAAGATCATTAGCTACTAACTCCTTCCAGAACCAGGCCCAAAGATGTACATCCCCAGTAATTATATGCTAAGGTTTGTTTGGTCCTTGGTTGCTATGCCTCTGCCTACTCCATCCTTCTTTTATTACTACAGCCTTTATCCTCTTGTTTAAAAAAAAAAAAAGCAATGCGAGAACCGAAATGTTCTGCCAGAATCTGCTGTTTTTAAATTCCATGCAGTAATTAGTACATACAGCCAAGAAGGTTAAATGTATGATGGGAGAACAGATCCTGACTTCTGATCAAGAGCAATCCTGTCAGTACACGTTTGGGAGGTTACAAAATAGTGGCTGGCAAACTACCTAGTCCAGCCATCCTCATCAACAGGCCAAACGGCACCAAGCAGCCAGTCTGCCATCACCACTTTTGCACTAATTGCAAAAAACAATGCAAGGAACACAGCACACATGTGTGATTCATCAGCACACAAACAAGAGCACGTGCCTCAGTCTGCAGGGATCATGTCGTACCACAGATTTCTTACAATGATTAAGACACCAAGCCCAAGCTACATGGTTTAAGATGTTCCTGGGACCTTGCCACGGGCTTGGACAAACTGAGATCCCCATTCACCACCTTAAAAAAAAAAAAATAATTAACCTTCCAAGCAGAAGCTTCCCTTTAAGATGGAGTATAGGGAAGACAGACTTCAGAGACAAAGACCACAAGAGCAAAATGACTCAAATTAATACTGAAGTTAAAAAACACATTCTAGCCTTGCTGCTATCACCTGGACCCAGACTCATTAAGCAATAAGCAGCTGTCTCCGTCATTACTCACACACTCAATGCGGGTAGTCCCAAGACATCTGCTGCAGTCACCACCCTGACAGAAGATGCATTGCCTCATGCAGGGATTCACCATGTTAGTTAATTAGATTTTTCAACATCTTTAGTAACACGGTCTTAGATTTGGCCCCTTTGAGAACACATTTAAAAGGTTCAGGCTTCCTCTGACTGAGAGGGGAAAATCAAGACATTTAACAGTCAACTGAGTAAGTTAAGGCATGCCCCCAGCATGCCAGCAGTTCCATCCACAGCTCTTCTAATATTAGAAGAGGATCCACAGTACCAGATGACATCCTGTCAATACCGCAACAAGCCTAAGGCAAAGGAAAGGCAGCACTGTGCCTCTCTTGGAGGGGTCCTTCCTCCTCCCTTCCCTGCAGCCATCTCCCACAAATATTCTAAAGTATCAGCCAGGGCTGGAGGCTGCATGTTCCCTCCTCCTCTCCCAGTACACCAGGTAGCAAAGTGCCTGCTGCACAGCTGTGAAGCTGGCTGAGGGCCCCCACACCCAGTTGCACCAGCAAAGCTTTATCCCCACGGTCGGCATCTCAGTCCTGCAAGAGGCAGAGACGGCTCCAGCCACGCAGCCTTGCTGGTCCAGCCAACGGCTCACACGCTCGTGACCGCGTTGAATGATTAAGCACAGAAAGGCTAGCACACACCACTCGTCTTCTCTATCGCCTCAAAGGAGGCAGTTCAACCTGAAGTTAAGAAAATAAAGCTCATTTATAAAACTAAAAGTGAGACATGCCACAGATCTGTAAGTGCAGCCTTGACACATGCAGTGTGACGGTACCAGAAAGGTTAAGCTCTGAAGTGATGAGCATAGCTCAGCTATAAGGACAGAAAAAATCGAAGGGTTAAGCCATTTCCATTTGCAATTATGAAGGGAGCAGAAAAAACTATCCCCAGTAACTGAAAAAAACCAGCAATTAAGGCATCTCCCTGACACTGACAGAGAATGCATCCGCAGCGCGCAGGAGTGAGGAAGAGGTTACCCTGGTAATGAAGAATTAGGCTAAAGAAACAACTCTTGCTGTCGGCTCCCCCTGGAAGCCCAAGGCAGCAATCCCACAAAGTGATCAGCCCTGCAAGCCCTGGGTGTCGTTACAATGATCTGCTTGTTTTTCACTTGGAGGCCCCACTTCCATCATTGTTGCAGCTCTCTCAACTCTACTTAATTTCCCCACTGAGGGAAAAGAGAGCATTACAGATGTTTCTATAAAAAGTCTGGGAAGTAGCTTCCAACAGACTCTGAAGTTTTTATTTACTTCCCAGCGGATACATCCTTCCTAGTTTTAGATTACAGGAGGCAAAGGAAGCAGAGCTTGCTGTCTGGGTGCTGCCATATTCTGCTAGTCCAAAAACAGGATGCGGGAACCAAGCTGAAGGACAGTTCTCTCTGCTGAGGAAGCCAAGCCTCATCAGCATCCTCACTGAGGCAACGCTGGCTTGGACCAAACTGTTAATATTTTAAGTGCTCAATTACAGAGGCTATTGAAATATACTTCAGCTGGCAGACTCAGCCAGAGTACAGCCAGCTTGATGCAGGCAGGATCTGATCAACTAGAGAAAAGAGACATTGCAGTACTGATGGAAACATAAGCTTTTTTTTTTTTAAAGTTTATTCCCCCTCCTGTGGATGAACATCCTACCACATAGCACCAAAGTGCCAGAGAAAGCCCAGAGTAGCAGCTTGCAGCCAGCTGTGCCCCCAGCAGCAAGCAGGGAGCAAGCAAGTGGTGGGGATTTTTGTTATGATTTCAGACAGGGGTGGCCTGCAATGCTCCTACTAGCACAAGGACTTGGCTGCCTACAAGGCAAGTGGCAGATATCCATGCTTTGGCTTTGAAAGCAAAGGTAATGCAGCATCTCTTCTGCCGCATCTGGCCCCACTGTTAGCAAGGAGAACCCTCTTAGTAACTGAGGAGCCCTGAGACTCAGCGTGGAAGGTCTGTGGAGTTCGCACCAAACCCCTGTTGCCACCGAACACCAGGTCACAGATGCTCGCTTCAGCTTCATGACGGGATCTGACAACAGCTTTGGCACATCCAGCCAAGAGAGATTCTCAGCGAGGGAAGAAGGCAAGATCATCTTACTCCAGCAGTCCGAAACTTGCTCTGGCCAACAAGGGGCATGTGTGAGGGACATGTTTGGGGAGAAACATATTCCAACTGGTTTTATAAGCCACATCAGGATTAGCAGATGTCTCAAGGGTTAATTAGTTCACCATGCACAGATGGTAGCTGGTAGGGTCTGCAGAGTGGATTAACCTAATTTGTGGTTTGTAATGTACCATGCAAATATCCATTACTAGACTCGAAGCAATTCTGCCCTTATTTTTATTTGAAGACAGAAAACCACACAATGGATGCTTGCATAGAAGTAATGCCTGCTTTGAGTGACAAATGAGTTGCTGTTCACTTGGTTAATGCAATCAACAAATTGGAGTCTGAGAAGCAATTTGTGCCCTTTTTGCTACAGAGGGTCTTCGGAGAGGCTTAGACAAGACTATTTGTTGCGAGCATACAGGGTATACCCACCATAACCTCTCCCTACAGTTGTACTGAGGTCTCTGGCACTGACAGATGGTCATAGCACCACAATTCAATTGACTAGAAATATGAAGGCAGCTTTCCAAAGCAGCTCTGCAGCACGTCAAGTAAAGCCCCACAAATCCAAGGTAACAGCACATGTGGCAGTTCAGGCTACAGCAAACACCCATGCCTACGCAGAGCCTCAGTGAAGCTCCAGGTCTCCAAGCTGACTGCAGGTTAAAGCATTTATAATTAGATCATATCCAAGTAAGGGCTGCGTGTTTATATAGCACTTTGCACAAGAGGAAGCCTGGCTCAGGACTGGCATGCAGAGATGCCCCAGACCAGCGCAAGACTCCCTTCTGTTTAGCTAAGGACATGCCATGCTATTGCATTTGGTTCAGAAGGTCTCAAATGTTTACAACTAGTATCTGCTGCAGCAATAAATGTTTCCATAACTCCTATTAAACTCCGAACTTCTCCAATTTCTCCCTGCTCTGAGAGGCAAGCGCAGGACTAGCTAGACATGCACTCTGGCAAGGCAGAGGTCACAGCAGGGTTGACATTGGCTGTCAGAGGCATTCCCCAAATGTTTCTGCAATCAGCCATACTGTTGTCATGCCTGCACATGCCTGAGCCACAGCAGCTGTGGGATTCCTGACGGACAATGCAGGACAGCCGTGCTCACACCCAAAAGCCTCCTCCCAGCATGTCTTTAGTCAAGACAGAAGATGTGTTCACAGGTCTGGTTTGTTGGGAAGTGCTTGCATTTAAAAGCAGTTATTCGTCTCTTGTTTAAAGACAGAGTAGTGTCTGCACCTATGGAGGAAGCTACATTGCAAAGCTATTTGTTATCTGAAAAGACTCTCACAGCACACCCTAGAAGTCTGTGCTTATTTACCCCATCATTTGTTCAAGTGCCATAAAGCTGGTCTTTGTTAGAGGCTGAAACTACCAACTCCCTTGGCATATTTCTTGGTTGGTTGTGCACATACTCCCACAATATCCAGCTCCCAGCAGAACGAAGCATTCCCCCACTGCTCTAAAAAAAAAAAAAAAATCAGGCAGGAAGATGCCCAAGAACAGAGTCTCTTTATGCAGCTCACTTTGGTCAGAGAGCTGCTTCACATTCCTCTTAGTATGGGGCAAGTGGAGAAAGAGCATCCCTAAACCCCACAGTTTCCAACCCCTAGATGTACAACACCAAGAGCGGAGAAGAGGAAACAGTCCCGAAAGGAGACTCAGCAGCATGTGCAGTGGGACAGCCAAGGCAGGGACCCCGACAGGGATGAATGAGGATGTCACTTGGGATGCTCAGGGCAGGAGACCAATAAAGAGCCCAGCAGAGCAGCATCCACAACTGGCATCTCTGCCACACTGACTCAATTATCTCTCTTGCCCAGCATCAAGGCAGATCAGCCCCAACTTCCCCTAGAGCTGCAGGAACAGAGGAGGAGCAGCTTCTCACATTCCCAAAGCAATTCCTCACATCTCTTGCAAGAATATTGCATGTCAACTGGTGTACTGAACCCAAAGCTCTCCTAGCTTGCTAATGCTGTTGTAGGTCAGTGCTAAGTCAGCTTGCCCCAGAGACTTCAGCAACATTTTTCAAACGTCTTTACACAGCAAGAAAAAGCCCCTAGTGCTCAGGATGCAGCACTCTGAGCCTCCACGCTCAGCTCTGCCTTCCCCCAAGTCTCCCGTACCTTTATAGTCTGCCCCTCTAGAGAAATTTCTGCTGCCAATCTAATTCACTGCCCATTGCACACAAATGCTTTACTTAATATTAAGAGGTCCTAGAACTGCATCTCTCTAAAAGGGTCTGTTTTTTATTGCAACTCAGACTGAAGCTTTGTAGGAAATCAGGAAGATGAAGTGTGCCCTGTTCTACCCTGTCAAGCCAGCACCGTGTACCATGCTTGCCTCTTTATTACCAGCCAGCACCCACCTCAGGGAAATTCAGGGAAAGAGTACCACAAGTATCAGCCTGCAAAGGCAACAGCCATTAATGCACAGGATGGCAGGGTCAAGCAACAGCTCCATTTTAGTGCACCACTTAGCTTATTACAGGACTGCAGCATAAAAGCTCTCATAATTACCAAACAAATCAATCTAGACAGTGACATTCATTGGAGTTCAGTATATTACATTCATCTTCCCTTCCTTCCCAGGGACTAAGCCATTGCAGTGTTTCTTTATCACCTTAAAAATCAAAAAGAAAAAAAATCCTCCCCTCCTCTGCACACAGGCCAGAGTTTTCCAGGAGTCGCTATTGGTTTGAAAGGCCTCTCTTTGGATGCCCTGAATACGATTTGGAGCGCCTAAAACTCCAAACAAAGTCAATGAGAGTTGCAGGTGCTCAATGCTGCTTGGGAAAAAAAGAAAAAGAAAAAAAAGAAAAAAAAGAAGAAAAAAGAAAGCCTTAACACATCCAGCTCAGAGCAGCCAAACCCAGAGGCCCATAATTACACGTCCCTATTGAAAACACATCTGTAAAAATCACTAAGAGCTACAAGGGGAGGGGAAAAATTGGATTTATATAGTTTCAAATCAGGGTTTTATAGGACATTTGAATTGAGGATTTTAAAAACAAAACACTGAGCTAGAGCCTTTGAGGCAGCCCAAACCTAGACACAGGCACTCAGAACATTTTGCATCAGAAGCCCCACCAGAGCCTTTTGGGAAGGCAAAAAAAAAAAGAGGATCCGACCAGAACAGAAAAACATTCCCTTCCCCTCTGGAGAAGAACCCCAGCTCTCAGGCTACGTTTTGACTGCTTGCTCAGGTAAAGATTGACTTTAAAAAAAAAAAAAAAGGAAGAAAAATTTAATATAATTACCTTCTCAGACTGGAGAAGGAACTGCATAAATCGAGTCAGAGAAGAGCAGTCACTTTAACTGCAATACTATATAAGGTGGATTTCTTTGCTCCAGTGCAAAGGAAAGAGACTGATGCTTGTCTCTCCCATGGCTCAGCAATACAAAGTTAAACTGCTACACAATTTCATGCAACACAAGATAAAGGGAAGGTTTAAAAGCACGGGGGGGAAGGTTCTCTCTGTAATCATGCAGTACACATAAAGGCTGGTACCTTACCTGGTTTTCTCTTTGAAGATCCATAGTCCCTGAAAAAAAGACAACAACAAATAGACATGGTTAGAGCTGGAACCGGTGGTGAGAGAACGGGTGCTTCCCAAATTTCCACCCATATGCTCAAGGGCTCATCCTGCGTGTTCCCTCCTTTAAAGAGGAGGTCGGGACTGCAAGGCATTGACAGGCAGGGGCCAGGACGGGTCCTGAGCAGCACCGGCTCATCAGCAGCAGCAGCTGGGGCTTCTGCAGCACCAGGGGCTCCGGGAGCATGTGATCAACGAGACAGAGCAAACCATCCACAACCAGCAAGGCAGGGGAGAAGGGTGTCATTTTTTCCCCTTTAAATTAAGCTATTAAATGCACAGCTACTGAATTAACCCCCTGACGCTCCTCTGGAGAGGAATGGGAATATTAACTGTTTGCTGCAGGGGTGTGGCTGCTACAGGCTTATCTGGCACTGCTCGCAGTCCTCTCATTTCAGAGGCTAATTAATTTGTGAATAACCTCCAGACCCCTCCTAGTTATCTCTGACGAGCACTTGTCTTCCACAAGGGAAAAAAAAAACCCCAAACCCCAAACTTTCTTCTTTCCTCCAGGACGGGGAATGCACCCTCGCTTTTCTATAGTGATTTAAAGGGTACTGGCACCTTTGCTGGTGGCAGAACAGCTGAAAGCTCAGACAGCTGCAACAGAAGTGGGAAGAAATTACAGAAGCGAGCTGCGAGAACTGATTTGGGATAAGCAGAACTGAGGACAGAAATACTTCGCTACGGCTGTGGTTCCTCCCGGCGCTCTCTGGAGCCTCTCAGACCCGGCTCGGAAATGGTCTGCACAGGCAGGAGCCCGGGCAATGACAGATGGGGCAGAGCCAGCATCGCCGTGCGGGCACAGCGCCCACGGCACGGCCACACGCCGCACCTGGCAGCATCGATGCTGGGAAAATCACCTGGTGAGCCCCCTGCAGAGGCAGGCTGTGTTTGTGGGAATCCCACCAGAGGGGCAGGCAGCAGCCTCTAAATTTTTGGGCGTTGGACTGTCAGGAATGGGGGGTTTGTCCCTTGCAGCACGCTGTGTACTCCGGGGGAATCAGAGAAGGACTATCCCAAACTATGTATTTAATTTCAAGAGAGTTTGGGGGATCATCTGAAGAAACAAAACGTGTCTTGAGGGCAGAAGTATGTCTACCAATAAATTCTGTTGCTCCCAGCACTTTGTGTGCATCCTATGCCTTATGTGTCTAGGATTTGCTTCCAGTGAGTAATAACTACTTGGGAGTTTTCTGCACCCTCTATCAATTTTCCAGTGCCATTTGTATTTCAATTAAATGGTTGTTTTGTCAGCCATGTCTGCAATTGTATTTGATGTGAAGATGCTACTGCTCATGAATAGGCTGCTTCTTCTAGGGAAGTGATATCATATGCAAAATAATGCCTGCTATATGGGGCCCAAAACAGAGACCCCTCAGAGCGAGCCATGGAAGGCACGATCCCTGAAATGAAGTCCTCTGCCCCAGCTCCGCTCCCACGCCAGCCTGGAGCTTTGCGGTCGCTGTCCATACAGCGTGCTCGGCATGTGAAAGCCTGTGTTTGGCCCTGCCCTGAACTGCCTCTCTTCCGACTGCGCTATATGGCAAAGAGGTGAAACCCTGCTGAGATCCACACATGTCATTTGCTTTAACCTAATATCTCCATCGGGCACGTGTGTGATGACCACTTCAGCCCCTTTCGCCCTTTGCTTTTTTGCAGCAAAGCTCCTGGACCTTCTCAGCCCTACCGCTCTGAGCTGGGGTTTCCCTCTGTGGCACATACTGTCCCCACCTCTCTCTGTGCCGCACAAAAAGGTCACAGCCAGCTCTTGGAAATGTTGGCACCCATGAGGACCTTGGGAGGAGGGTGTAGCTGGGCACAGTCCCTAGAAGATAAACACGACCATCCTTCCAGTCTTTGCCAGAAGGTCCCCAGCACACATTTCTAGGGCAATCTCCTGCCAGCCAGCCAGCCACGCTGGGGACACCCCACAAGCATCCTAAGAGAGGTCACAGGTGAAGACAGCATGCACAGGAGGGTGAAGGCAAGCAGCTTCAGACAGAGGAGAAAGAGCCTGAAGGCTGACAGAAGTGCAAAAGAAAACCTAACTCTTTTTTTGCCACTTAAAAAAAAATATCACCCAACGGACACAATTAGAAATGGGGTATTGATAGATTGATATGGTTAATAAGCAACCAAAAATGGATGCACGTGTTGCTGAATGTTGCTGTTCACCGTATCAGGCCAAGTCAGTACCCAAGTTTGAAAAGTACAGTGAAAGATGACTTGGCTGTTCTTTTGCTGTGCAATGGCAGCAAACACCACAAAAGGCTCAGAATTCAAACCTTGGGGATGCTCTCCCACATCTTTCAGCCTGATCTCTAGCTGGTTTTCGGGCTTGTGTGAGTGATTGCAGTAAGATTTTAAATGAGGCTTGTTCTTTTAATTCTAAAGCATGATTCATCCGTGCAATTTAAAGAAGGTAAAGATTTTAAAAAAAACCCAACATTTTGAAACTGTTTTTTCTTTCTGCACACAGATCGTGGGATGACAAGAGATACTACTTCATAAAGAACTTTTTCACTTTTTTTTCTCCCCCTGTTCAGTTCCTCTTCTGGCTGGCATCTCTTCCACAGCAGAAGTACATAATTTATAGAAGTGTACTCGCCCTTAAGTTTCCTCACACAAGCCCTGCAGTGGGTAGACGTGTTCCACATGACACCCTTAATGCCAGCACAGAGTGCCGTACCCGATATGATGTGGCAAGCCACATTTCTGGTCAAGGGCAAACATGTTGCCAACAGAGGCAGGAACTGTTCATGTGGGCTGGGAGCTCTGGTCCAGCGAACGCCATCATTGCTTTTCTCATGGCTTGTGCATGGTGAAAACAAACCTTTAGAATAGTTTGAAGAGGGAGAAAAGCCTCTTACTGTCACTGCAAAGTGCGCAACTGAGCCATTTAGAGTCAGCTACAAGAGGATGAAGCAGCAAGTACATCTCAGTGACGTCCCTTTCAGATCAGGCAGGGTAACTAGCACCACCAGAGGATTCAGTGTACCCTAACTCCTGAACCCAGCTCTGCTTCACTCTCCTCTCAGTACACCAGGCATTGTGCCACTGCCCCCAACCAGGCTGCTGTGGGAAACACCAGCGCAAAGGGAAGCCAAGACGCCTTTCCCACTCGCTGATCCATGCTTGGCCAGCATATGCTGATCCTCCCCCCTGGGTCTTCTCCTGCATCCCCGTCTCACACTGTTCCCATACTGCACCCAGGATGTCCTCCCACGTCCCGGGTACCGCAGCATTTTATTTTTCTTAAATGTCCTTCTCAAAATTCAAATGAAGAGCAAGATGAAGGTGGGAACCTCACTTGATTAACTGAGATTGCAAAAATAAATGGCTGCTACCCCAAATTTATAAAGAAAAAACAATGATGGAGATACACCATGGAGAATGGTTTATTATACACGCTTTACTGAAGTGGAGCTGTAGAAAAAGAAGGCAACTGAACCTACAACTTCTGGTCTTAGTTTCCAGTCTTAAGCACAAGATCATCCTTCTAGAAGAAAGTAAATGATCATTTTTTGAAAATATTTTTTGGAATCACCGCTACCCCTCAACTCATGAGGCTCATTCACTCAAAACTAAAAAGCCATCAGTCTATTGGGCAGATATTAATCTTTTTTTTTATTCTTTCTGTAACTTTTAAAGCCAAGTCTTAACGGGTTCTGATTTTTGGAGTTCCTGAAGTCCATGTACCCCATGTATTGTGGGTCGCTTTTTAGTACACCCACATTTCATTCTCATAAAATCAGGAAAAAGCAGTATCAAATAAAATGGAAATAAACTCCTCATCTCCTCAGTGAAACTCTGAAAGCCACAACTGGTTCCTCCCAGCAAGGATGGGAAAAAAAATCACTGTGAAAGAGAAAGCAAACAAGGTATAGCAAATAATGTCTCTGGCTGGGTAAAGTGCTTTTTTTACACATAGTGTTTTCTTTTCTGCTAATGAAGAAAGCCGGTGCTGCTGCTCTGCAATAGCCCTGCCTGACTCCATATTTTTAATGTCCTATTATTCTGCATGTGATTCATTGATGTCTTTCCCCTCTCACAAGTGACAATCTATAATGGAAATACTTCTTAGCCTCACTATTTTCAGAGAAATATTGGTGTGAGACTGAAGTATTTATTGGATTATGTCTCCAAGATAATAAAGGAAAATTTTTAATGGTTTCTCTTAATTGTAACAATGTCCAAGCAGAAACTCTAATCTTCTCCTGCAATATAGACTGCACCTGGCACACTGCTAGCCCTTAAATCAGTCAAGAAAGCTGGTCTTGGAGAAGAAAAACCCTTCCAAGGAAAGGTACAGTGAATGTCACATCTCCAGCTACACAGGGAAGCTCACTTTCTCTTCTCTTCTCTTTTACTCCTTTTATCTTTTTATCTTTACACACACATCCACACACACGCACATATTTCCATTCTTCTTCCACTTCTGTAGGAGAACAGACACCACCATCCTAATTTCCCTTCCAGGGATAGCTACAAGAATAACAGTGAAATCAGCGGGTAGAACTGAAAATAGCCCTGGCAGGTCCCTTCTTCATTAGCCAGGACCACTCCACACTGAACAATCGCCTTTCACAAAACTAGTGTATTTCGAGCCTTTTTTGTATTAGAATACAGCAATGTTGTCTAAATTCTTCCTGTGGGGGACCACCTTTAGCTGACACTGAACCTCATTACTGGCAAGGAAGGTATTTCCTGCTGTTAACGATATTAAAACATTGCTGGTGCCAAGCACGTCGCACAAGCTGGACCCACTCTAATGACAAAGGAGAGGGAGGCTGGATCTCCTTTCTCATCAGCATTACGCCAGGATAACATTACTCATTTGACTTCTAGCAATGAATGCGACAGGAAGACCACGAGCGTTGCTCCAGAGCCAACTGCCCTGTTATCACATTAAGCTACCCACAGTCAGTCTGGAAAATTGTAAAAGATAAAAATATCTTATGTCATTGAATTTATACGTCACGTGCAATCTAATTTAATTACAAAGGTTATATTAACAATGTTATGGGAAAGTTTCATGGCACATCCTTTCTTTAGGGACTGACTTTGCTGCTGTACTGAGGGAGAGTTAATAAACATTGATCTGTGTGTGTGTGTATTTTTTTTTTCATCTAAATACACACAGATATATACAAACAAGCAGTGGCGCAACTGGAAAGCTGTTTAACAAATGAGGAGTATCCTGACCTGTTCAATAAAGCCTCAGAAACGTTCCAAGTGGAGGGGAAGACTAGAGGTGACTAGGTGCATCTGCAATGGACCGTGACTATCTCTTTAGCCATACTTCTAATTCAGTTTGATTTGTATCTGGCCCAGAGGGTTTCTCCTGCATCCTCCATGGAAATCCAGCGAGTCAGCAGAAGCTTCCTGCAGGAACCAGGAGAGCTTGGAGAGCAACGGAGGGGCTGCAAGGCTGCAACTCGGCTCCTGCACAGCTCTCCCTCGGAGGTGACGCCGTCAGCTGGGGGACCTCATCCCTGCGGTACCCGCCATACAAAGGCTCTTTTAAACCTTCTCCTCTTTGCCATGGGACAACAGACCCAGCAAGCTCGCTCTGTGGGGTTCCTTCTTTCTCAGATACGTCACCTTTTAGCCCAGCACCTCTGCCTGTCACTAAAGCAAGGCTCGGCTTCAACTCATTTAGCAGAGATTTCAGACGAGACTGGGTTTCAACCATGAGAGAAAACAGTGCCTGCAAAGCATGAGGAGCTGTCAGACCCACGGAGGAGCACGGCCGGGGGAGCTGCACAGGAGACATTTCATCAGACAAGGCACAAGCTAAAGCGAGAGTAAATCAGCTTTCTGTCTGTTTCTCAGTGTTTGCTGTCCAAAGGAGATGAGACAGTGACAAACCCTGAGTAATGGAGGTTAATCTATATCCTCTAGAGTATTTTAATACATAAATTGAAATTGTTTCGTATTTGTTGGCTTTTGCTAATTCATGTTTAAATATACTGCAGGCATTTATGTTCCCATGCTCCCTAATTCCTAAAAGTCTCCAGTGGCGTGGGCAGGCTGCAGTGGAGATGTATGACATTTCAAACAAACAACTTGGATTATCATTTAATCGCCAATGATTTGCCAGGCAGATTAAAAGCGCAGAAATGTTTTAACAAGAAAGTCCACTCTCTCCTTCCCAACGCTCATATGGTTTGCAGTCAGTAACGAAGGCAGCTTTTTTACAAACTATTTTTCTTAGCGCCGCTATCAGATTCCATGACAGTGTTTTCAAAGTAAACCAATACAAAAATACTTTGCTACCGCTCTTCACACGTGCAGAAACCTGAGCCTTGAGAATATACTTGCATCTTGAAACTCTCCCAACGTATTTTGCTCAACAGTCAGACCGACATTTTCTACTTGACACAAGGCACAAAATAAGGGTGAGAGAGGACTGTCACTAGGCGCCTGCCTGTCACCAAGCCCGACAGCTGGAGAGCACCCAAACACGTGAACACCACGCAAACACACAGCAGCTGTGTGGAGAGTGCAGGGTTAAAATTTGCATTCACGGTGCTCAAAGTGCAAAAGTTTAACCATGTGCAGGAAGGTATGTCCATTCCTGCTGAGCTCTGAGACCCGTATGGCACGTAATTCGAGCAAAATTAACTCTGTACGTTCTGCACCAGAAACACAAAGTCAAACACATGGATGCATACAGCTATACATCTTCCCCCTCCAGCACTCCATCTTCTGAAATCATAAGAGCACAGCTGATCTCTTCCCCAAGCCAAATAAACAGATGAAGGCTGTTTTCCTTCTTTTTTTTTCTTTTTCTTTTTAGAAAATATTCTGCTCATTTCCTGATATAAATCGTTGCATTGTGGAACTCTCTCGAACATGAATCTGTCCTTTCTGAGCAGAGGTCGAGCTTTCCAGCCCTGTCAGAAAGGGCCCCATTGTGGCGGTCCCAAGACTCCAGAATTCCTTGCCGTGAGCAAAAGGGACTTGAGGGGCAAGAAGAAAATCTGGCGACCTGACTTCAAACCCAGGCATTTCTTGCTGGCTGGAAGCAGTCTCTGCTTCCTGCTAAGAAGGGTAAACCACTGTTGTGCAACCAGATCCTTAAGTGAAAGGAGACAACACAAAAGACAGACTTTTGCCTTCCTGCCACCTTTCTGTTGGCTTTACAGCGTGACTGTAATGCTGGCATAGAGCAAAAAGCACAGATTTATATACTATATACTTCTGGTTAGGCTGAAGAGATTTTCTCTGCACCATTTAACAATGGTGGTCCAGTTTGGCTCACCAGGACCCAGCTAGAGCTCCTGATTTAGTGCTGGCTTCTGACAGCTCCCTTGAACCCAACAAAGTAAAAGTCAACCCCAGTTCTCCCTGAGAAACTCCAAGCACAACACTGGAAACGCATCTGTAAGTGCACCTTAGCTTGCACAGAAAAGCCAGGGTTGGAAGGAGGTGGACACTGCCTCCTCTCCAGCAATGCTCGCTGCACCTGAATCCATGGATTTGTATCATGAAAGGGAGGTGCAGGACAAGGAAAAACCAGTGTACTCTGCTGTGCCCTCAGACGATCATGGAGATTAGCCCCTCACAGCACAACTTGAGCTCTGCCACCAGGTCAAAGGGGCAAGGGGTGCAGACAGCTCCAAGATAAATGACATTCCCATGGACCATCTCAGCCTCATGCAGACCCACAGTGTTTGGGGGCAGCTGTCACCATTTCTTTTTTTGCATAGAAAGGGTATAGAAGGACACGAGATGGGTTCGAGGCATCCTGTCCCTTCCCTAAATGACCAGGGAAATGTCACAAATTTCTGTCCCAAGATTCCTCAGCAGTGAAGTTGATCTCTTGGCTCCAGAATGCAACTTCAGTATTTGGCTGAGGCTGAAGAAATGCAGAATTAGCCTCTTGAATTTTTCACAATTGTATTTTTTTATGATTACATTATCCTCCTGGAGGAAGACAGGGCTCTGGAACTGCACATTCAGCATTTCACCAGGCTGTGAGATACGGGGCAGGGCGATCTGACAGCACAGCCCGGCCTCTCCGGCACCAGGGAGAGATGGTTCAGCACAACCTGGAAGCTGCGGGACACTGGGGCAATGAGCTAACGCCATGTGATCCTCTACTACAAGGCTCCAGCGGCCTTGAAAAGGACAACACGAATGTTTATAGCAAGCTTTTTCCTGGAAAGAAGTATAAAAACAAGATCTTGCCTAAGAGTCACATCCTCATCTGGTTTTGTTTTACCCTGTTTATTCCTTCAGATGGCAAATTTCTCCACAGGACAGAAAAATGTATTTACCTTAGCAAGAACTCTGGGTGGAGATGCTCTTCACCTCCTCTAAACTGCCCTTGCTTGTCCCTTGTGGGGAGGCCAAATTTATCTCTGTCTTACAATGACCAAGCATGTGTCACTTTATTAGAGCCTTTATAGCATAAATGCTGAGTGATAAAAACAAGGTAATAAAAATTAATCATTCTCATGTGCAGCTTTTACAGTTGTGCTCTTCACTTTGGGATTTTATTACACACATCTACGCACAGATACAAGATATGTTTAAAAGATGCATCTAATCATAGTTACAAATTAAGTACTGAGTATCGGAATAATAAATTCACATGTACCTTATAAACTAGCTGGGCTAATGAGCCTGCATATATACCATACGAATCTGATTAAAAGCTTAAGAAGGCAACACAGGCTTTGAATCTTTACTTAGGTTTTTTTGAGCCCTTCCTGATTTGAGGGTGGGCCCCTCAAATTCTAGTTTCCATTGGAGATTTGGGTCCAACCTCTGATTGGCAACCACGTGGTCCATCTGGGCTTCTAAACCGCAGCCCAAATGGTGATTATGAGAAAAGGCAGAGTCCCTTTGCTGTCCCCCTCCAGGGACACCTTCCTTCTGCTGTTTTGGACTAACTTTGCTTGGAGCTGCATGTACGGTGCATGGCCACTGACTCCTCCATGCCACAGTGGCACAGCCCCCCTGCGGATAACTGTCCCAAAAGGAGACATTGCCAAGTGCCCGCCGAGGTGTGCTTGCTTACGGGGGGCAGGATGCCACCACTTCTGCCAGAGCAAGCATGGAGACAACCAGCGTCACTCCCAAAACTCTCATCCCAGAGAGTCCTTGAAAAGGAGAGAGAGAAGGAAGAGGAGAAAAGTTGCAGGTTACAAGTTACAGATTTCCAAGCCTCTGCCCCAGGTCCAGACATAGCTTGTCCAAAAAGGCATTTGCCACTGAATTACTGCACCAGGAAAAATAGTTGGAGCACAGCAGTTTAACTCAAACTAAAAGAAGAGCTTCTGCATGCAACGCAGTTGAATTATGGCACTCACTGGTGTTAGACATTGTAATCACCAAAACTAGGCACGGGTTCAAAAAGCAATGAGATAAATTCATGAAGCAAGGATAAATGGTGGCTATTGTACTCCATACTCTGGATGCTTTGACCCAAAAAGTCCCATAACTGCTGAATGCCAGAAGCAGAGTGGATACACAAGGGAAGCTCACTCAGTATTTGCTTTGTTTCTTGTCTTGGCTATAAGCCATTGTTGGAGACAGGAGGCCAGATGGGGCCCTGGTCTCACCTAATTGTGGCCTTATAATATATTCTCCTGTAAAAGATCAGACTGGATTAGGATAAACTACATCCAAATCACACTGCATTACTCAGCACATTAAATTGTCCTTAATCACAGACTTTGATGGTCTAGGTTCCTGCTTAAATTTACCTCCCGTCTATATTTCTGTGCCTATTCTGTTGAAACCACTGCTGAATTTCAACTATACATAACCAGGTTCTAATGAAAAGCCAATATGGCTCTTTGATCAAGCTTTAATAGGTCTTATCATGGGAACATACTCTGCTGTGGCAAAATGGTTTCCTCATCCTGTCTCTTTCAGAAAAGTTTTGTGAGCCTTTAAAAGCAATTTCACCCTGATTTATGTTAGCTAAGTGATTTCTGTTGCACATGTGAGTTACAAGAAAAAGGCTCTCATCTCAGTTTGCTACACTGTTCAGGAAATCAGTTATAAATGCTACAGTGCCTTTAGTGTCTCTGACTTCAATGCAGCGGAAACTAGCAATTTGAGTAAATACTTCATCATTCCCAATTCTCCCATACGCCGCATCCAGGACTTGACAAGAGACAACCTATAGGATATTTTTTTTGGTAAAGAGTGCTGAGCTTCCCCTGTCTAAGCTGTTTACCTAAGCTGTTTCCAGAAGATAATCAAGGAAAGAAACATGCAATTTTTTAATAGAGAGCATATGAAACATGTTGATGACTATCTAATAAAATCGAGCATGCATTCAATACGAGTGAGTCACCTCATCACAAGTTTAGAGATTGAAGGATGTAGAAATGGTGACTAAGCAAGCTCACACAGTGAGCCAGGGGTGCAAAAGCCACCCAAAAGTTTTGATGGCCTGACCTGACCTGCCAGTGGCATCCAACCAGCCCTGGGGATCGGTTAAAGCAGGTCTCTTCACACCAGGGGACAGATGCCAGTAGAAGGACAGGAGCCATTGTGAAGTGTCTGTGGCCAGGAGGTGAACTGCCAGCAGTGGTAAGTGCTACCACCACTGCTGCTGCTTTGCTGAGCAAAGAGACACAGCACATCAACTCTTCTTCCACTTTTCCATTTGCAGAGAGAATAATGACAGTAACTACTAAGGAAATAAGGAACTATTTTCTGTGAAGCTTTTTCTGTTGTCCAGCTTGAATCTCCCACCCTAGTTTGTGGCCATTGCTCCTGTTTTCATTGTTTGCCACTAACACCAGAGTTTGACTCCCACATCCTTGTAACCCCCCTTCAAGAAGCTGCAGGTTACTATTATATCACCCCTTTACCCCTTCTTTGCATGACAAGTAACAGAAAAACAACAAAGACCCAACTATTTTGTTCTGCCATTTCTCGTTGCTCCCCATCTTGGGGCAGAGGGAACTGAGAAAGGAGCTGTGACCCAAACAACAGTGGTCCGGGCTGCCTCCCTCATGCTCTCCCCTCCTGCTTGCGGGAAAGCCCTTGGCACAAGCAATCCCCCCCTCCAAATACCCTCGTCATCATGTCCCACCTGTAAGCACAGTTCTCCATGATGAAGCAGTGTCACCGAGCCCTCGGGAGCCCCAGGGCAACGGGACCCTGGAGGGAGCTCACCGGGAAGGCAAAGCAGAAGAGCCTCCTGCCCACCCTTCTCCTTTTGACTGCCCAGACTGCGAGGATCCCCACTCACAGCCTCCCCCGAGATGCTCTCCTTTGCCCTGTACCAACCTCAAAACCACCCCACAGTGGGCGCCGGGTCTCGGCGTCACTCCCCGGGATTCCCCGCAGCCCGTCCCAGCGCGTGGTGCCAGCGCTGGCACCGGCCCACGCGCTGGAGGTTCGCACAGGGAATTCCCAGGCTGCCACTGGCATTTTTGACATTTTAGAGGCTCTGAATTAGCAAAGTAAGAAATGAGTTACAGGCATTGCCAGACACAGCCCAGGCCCTGCTAGACCTCTGAGCTCCCAGTATAAAGGAGAGCATGCCAGATGCTTGGTATTACACAATTTTGCATTCTTTTCTGGTGCTGTTCTTATGGTGTCTAGCACTTCTGTGTACTCATATGGCTTTTTAGCAACATGCTGCTTGGACCTCTGTGTCTTGCTGCTCCCGCTACGTGTCCAAGGGCAGTAGGACCTGGAAGATTAAGACAGCAGCGTGCGTAGACAGCAGATGGCTATTGCATCTGTACGTACTTTGCACCGCTAAATACCCTATTGCCCTACCTAGTTTTCATTCCCCTTTAGTGGCAGATCTCTCTCCTGACTTTTTAAAATCATCTGTTGTACATATGGCTCTAAGAATGGTAAATGTTTTTTCCAGGAGAGGCAAAAACTTACGATGCACGTGGGAAGACAAGATCAAGCCCACAGTACAAACTCCGACTTCTTCATCTGGTGACTGTAGTCTTTCCTCATTACATTTCCTTCAGTTAGAACAGCGAGATTAAAACACGGTCGCTTCCCAAATCTGCCTCAGCAGCATGTTCTCAGTTAACTGCCTTGCAACATCAAATGTCTTTCCAGCGTACTAAAAACTAATGTATTTCTCTATAAGACAACAATTTTATATACCTTGGAATTGTTTTCTGCCTGTTTCTACAAAGCGGCACATGGAACTTTCAAGTCATTGGTTCTGTAATTTACTAGTCGGAGACATAAGTCATGGCATGAAAGATCTACTGTGAGTTGATCTACTGCGAGTTCATGAACTCTAGGAAACTTTTCTAATCACTGTCCTTTGAACTGAGCTTTTTCAGAAACTGTAAAACTCCACAACATATCTAGTAAATGCATCTAGTAAATTTTGCTGGATTGGCAACTACTAAAAGCAGACCTGTCTTCCCTGATTCCGTACCAGCATCGGGCAGTCTTAAAACATCCTCTCCGATTCTAACACTAAAACATAAAAGAAAAAAGAAGTCTTGGGCTTGTCTTGCCCAATATAACTGTTAGGATTCATTAAATGTCTTCAAGTTATCAATGACAGGCACCAATTAGGCCAGAAAAATAGAGACAACTTTCCAAAAATAAAACCTTTCAAACACTAGGTTTACTTTTCAAGGTAATGACCATAACCCCTTTAAAATACCCAACTCTGATAACAGGTCCCACTCCTCCCCAAGAGGTTAGAGAGCTAAATCACGTTGCATTTGCAAAGAAGCATCATGAACCTTTCCTGTGTACTCCAGCCTTGGAAGTATCAAACCAATGAACAAAGACATATTGAGCACCCCATGAGTGAATGGTGATGGTATTTTTTGTACTACAGGTATGACATTATAAATTTTAAAAAAGCCCAATACTTCAAGATGCTCTAAGCAATTGTTTCAGTCTTGGTACTCAGTTCATTCTGGGAAGGCAACACAGAAAATAGCACAGCTATTTCAGACTCCTGAGACTAGAGGTGAACAGATATACCCTGAGTTTTACATATCCATCAAAACTTCTAGTAAATTTGATTGGTACTTGATCACATACTCGTAGATTATAATACTGAATTTAAAACTAACTTTGCAGAGACAGAAGATGTTTTCACTAGTACATGTATGGATCCATCCTAATACTTCCTTGAGCCTTACTCAATTAAAAGGGCAAATCAAAAAATCACGTTGACCTCCAATATATGCCTATATACTTGCCCCAAACCACCCCAAATCATGTCAACTAAGTTTTTAAGATCGCCAGTATTAAATACCTCTTCAAAATGTAAGAAAACATCGTATTTTTATATGCATTCAAAACATACGAAGAACGTAAAAAGCATCAAGGCACGTTGAGCCCAGAAGCAGCATCACACACCATGAAACAGTGCAATGCCTGAACAGACCAAAAATCTTGCAGTCCAGTTCAGATACAAATTTGGATGTTGTTCAGACCTGCTCATGCAGAAAACAGTACATTCCTCCTTGTTCCTTTTATGTAACTCCTATCCAATTCTCAATCCAGACATTAACTTTTAATTCACCTCATACATCTCCGAAGGGGGTGTGTGTGTGGTATTTCCAATGTGTTTTCCCATGTTCTAGGTTCATAAAAGCGAAGAGGCATGATGAATGAATTTAATTATTTCCATCCATTCTGCTGGTTATAGAAGAAGACCTTTTAATTCATCTAAAAGAGGAATTACTTGTTCCTTCAAAAAGATCACTGATTCAGGGGGCATTTCTGGCCCCCAACATGAAGGATTTCTATGTTTTCGGAGCTAAATGGCTATTGGCAGCTTATTACTGCTGTAACTGTTCACGTTATCTGATGTATAGATATCAGATGTGGGCGAAGGGAAAATGTCATTGATTGTCAGGAATTACACCCCCTCCTTTCAGGCTGTTGATCTCACTCACTCGGTACTTCACAAGCTCAGAATATCAACGAGCTTCGGCAAATGTCATGCCCTGCAGTCAGCTTTTGTGCACTATTTTCTCCCTTTGTTACCTGAAATTCCAGAAGCTGGACAACAAGAAACCACACTCTCAGCAGGAACATTGCCCTTCCTATCAGGGGCCTGCGTGCTGTGCTCGGCAGTGAGCTCGTCCCCACGGAGCTGCATCTACCACAGCATGACAACAGCATCCCTGAGGTCCTGGGGAGGTCTGTGTATCCTGAAGTCCACACGGTGGTGTCCAGCCAAGCTGATACACTGAACATTGTATTATGCCACAATCATGCTCCATAAAAACAACTGTAAGTGTGAAATGCAAAGATCTGCATTGCTCTTAGCTCCCAGTACCAAATCTGAATTCAGTGCTATTTTGAATAATCTCTCATTGCTGTAAAATACTGTGAGATCCAAGACTAGGATCTGGGCACACCAGCCACGAGAGCAGCAGTAGGGATCATGAATCAGAACGCGAAATGGAGTGTCCTGCTGGCAATAACCTACTTATTAACGATTTCTTCCCCAGTCATCCTCTGGGACCAGAGCTAATTCCTGGAACTGGGCCCTTCTTCTTTGCCTCTGCTGACTCTCCAGCACCAGCTACCCGGCCACCCTCGCCTTGCCGGTTCTGGCCTCGACCAGTCATCCTCTCTGCAGCTGATTGCCTCCCTCCCCTACACACCTCACCGTAATGCAAAATCACTCTGATCACGACACGAACAACCCGAGCCCTGCACAAAACCCAACTTCGACCTACCTAGAAATAGCGCATGTAACACCAGAAACCCAGCTCTCCATTTTACCCAGCTGGAATAAGAACCCTTTAAGCTCTGCTGTGCATCCCATCCATTAGCGGTGCCTGGGGAGCCGTGCAGAGACCTACCTCATGATTAGATAAAAGCTTTTCCTTCTAAATTACTGTGCAGAAGAAACGAAGGGTCTGGAAGAGTGAACTCCCTATGCATTCAAGGCCAGGAATGTCCCCTGTGCTGGTTATTTATGTGTCTTTGTTTTATGCTGAAGAATGCAAGGGTTTGTGGTAGGGAGTAAGTTGCTTCTTTTATTTGCTGTGATAACAATACCAAGACCCTCTTCTCAGTAAAGACATACAAAAGGGAAAGTGCCCTGATTTTACCCAGGAAGAAAGTTTTTTTTTAAGCAATGCCGTGAAAATCTTACATCCCTACGTGTCCCAAAACAAATCTGGGATGATGATGGAGAAGGAAGATCAGTGATTTTTGGTCATCTCTCTGCCCCTGCTTCCCCGGAGTCTGCAGACAATCTCATGCCCAACAGGCCCCAGAACTGCTCTAACCAGCAAAGAAACAATCCAAAATGCAAACATTATACCCTGTCCCTGATCCCTCCTTCGCCTGCCTTGAGGGTCTTCAAAAGGCAGGCGAGGAAGCCGTGAAAGCAGCCGACTTCCAGGAGCACACGGCAGGAGGACTTGCACAGAGATGGGTCCCACCATGTGCATGCCCTGGGGCTGTGGCTCACGCAATGAAAGCTCCAACGGAAGTCTCTCTCCCAAAGAGGACTTTAAAAATAACAGCAATGATGACAAGAGAGCTGCAAATGTGTCCCCAGGTGCAGTTTTGCTTAGTGTTTGAAGTCAGGAATATCGCAAGCGGAAAACTGCAGTTCAGCTTGGACAGACTCTCCTTGAAAGACCTCCGAGCATCCGGTTGCTAATGCAACCATGGCCATGTAATCTTCACAGATGAGCACCAACAAACTTGGGTGAATCTCTCTCCTCAGAAGCAGGGAAAAGACAACACAGCATTTCACAAGAAGAAAGCTGAGCAAAGATCTCTTGGCCCAAAGTCACAAAGGAAGAGTGGAGGCTGGGATTTAATTTCTCAGTCCCTCAAAGACTCAGTCAGCTGGGCTGACCTTCATTTCATGCCATAGCCTGAATTTAAAAATATACTGCTCCTCTTAAAAATGTGTCACAGCTCTCAGAAGCAAGGAAATCAGGTTGTGGGTGGGAGTAACTGCACAGTGTATACATATACATATACATATATATATACACACACACAGACACACTTTTAAGCAACAGTCTTTTAAATTCCACTTTACAAAAAGCCGACGTTTTAGCACTTCAGGAGTTTAACAGAGTGATTATCAGAGGCTGGAAGCAGAACTGTTTTAAAAGGTAAGGGTCACTTTCAATTCATTTTTTTAGGAAATATACATTGTTTTTGCAGCTCTGTTTTTTAAAAAAATAATTATTTTATGCTCAACCACAGCTTTTCACTGGTAATGTCACGCCCAATTTAGAAGATATGAGCACCAAATGATTTGGCATGCGGATATACTCAAACAAAGGAAAAGAAACTGCTTACAATTTATGGTACGCTTTGATAGCTGTGATTTTAAAATGCTAGCGTTTCATTCCAGCAAATGTTACAATAACAAGCACAAGACTAATGACCTGATGCCTTGTCAGAGATGTTCACAGGTCAGATAAAACCACCACATTATATCTGCAGGATCCAGCGTTTCAAAGACAGCCGTGTTTGAGCTTCTCCTGGGCTTTGATCCCCGGCAAGCCGTACGTCAGCACTATCCTCCCAAAAGCTGGCCTCACGCTGTGGGTTTTTCTGCCGACACACTTTCAAACCTCTGAAATACATCCGGGCTGTCCTACCTCCCATCTGCAGCCATCTGAACCACCCGAGCGGTTTCCTGTGTTACGAGGAAGCAGCGAGAGAAGAAAATGTTCAGCCCACATCAGGCTTTGCCAAACAGCTGGCGAAGAATAACCTTAGAAAAACTGATATTTAAGCAACTGTGGAGGAGACTTGTCGATTTAAGAGGAGCAGGGTGAGATCACCCATTGCCTTCTGCTGGCTTTTGGCTGAAAGCGGCCAACGGACAGCTGGATGGCCCCTGATCCTCCTCTCAAACACAGTCACAGAAATATTTGCATTTCATCATCACGTTGAATTTTTCTCTTCTTCTCACAGGCCCTCCCTCGCCCTGCACCGGGGTTTCCAGGCCTGTATCACGTCCCTTCACACCTGCTGCAGTCTGTTCACGTTTAGCATTGAGCAGAGCACGTGAGCAGTAACGAATGCTTCTCTCAGCATATTTAGCATCATCTCCTTCGTTCAATAAAGTTTGCAATTTTTTTCAGAGTTCCCCGTTACTTAAAATTATTAGCTACACAATCTGGGGAAATAGTGCCGGAGTGTCCACAGGCTGGATGCTGCGAGGATGCGGTCGCAGGAGCCGAGAGGTGTGGTAGCGAGCTGTACTGACACACCGCAGTGCAGGCTTGGGCTGGCGATGCTGCTCATGAAAATCAGGACACGCAGGCCGGATTTCAGCAGCACCTGCACTCTTCAGTCACTCCATTTGCTATGGAAAAGGCTTAATTTGCCAGAGTATCCTGCGGCACTCGGACTCCCTCGTGCTGCCAGGCTGGGCTACCCTTGGAGAGGCTGCACCAGAACCATGAAGGCAGCCCTGGGTGATGTGAAGGGAATTACTTTAAGCAGTTGCTTAAAATAACCTGACAGAGAAACAAGGTTTTGCTGGGAGTCTTCCATCTGTCTTTGCACAGGCACGGTTGAAATTCCTCCTTGGGTGCTGCAGAGTGGCAGCAGCACTTGTTCAGCCCTTGGGGTGAACTGCAGCCGTATCTTGGGCACAGGCAAATTGAGTTTCACCCTCTACATCTGACACTTCTCCCTCCAAAAGAGAGACACACACGTGTACAGGGTGCATTCACATGTAAACATCACGCTGTGATACGTTGGGTACCAGCAGATATGGTCTTTCCAATGCCCGCGTGCTTGCAAGAACAACCTTCGATATTCAGAGATGAGCTACGCTCCCTTCTGCTTTTGCAGAAGATCTAATTCAATGCCAGATGAATCTTTATTTTATAAGGCATTTTACAGATTAGTTTGCCAATCCAGATGGATTTTCTGATCTGCTTTAGCTATAAAGTGATTTAACAGTTTGCCATGCAATTTGTGATTGGGAGAAGACTACAGACAAATGAGATTAAATGGAGGTATTGCAAGAAGTTAAGCTATTGAATTCACTGAGCAACTTTTATTGCAACACATGGTACATCCTTCCCCACTGGGACCCATGTCTGCACCCTCTCCCTGGACCCACTGAGCAGCCATCTCAAATCTGTCATGAGATAAACACCCAGACAGACAGCGATGCTTTGTCTTCCTTTTCTCCTGCGAGAAACTAAAGAGCAGCTGATGCCTTGACAAAAACAGGCTGTTTAGGGCTGACTTTACACCCAGCCTTCACCAAACAGGGCTTCCCCCTCCTCTGTATTACTGAGAAATTAAGATTTAGTGCTTCATTTCATTGTGGTCCACCTAGCGGACCTGTTTCCTGTTGTCTGGTCAATACTTCAGCACAGCTTGCAAATGATGGCAAAACAAAGGACAGGGAGTCAGGTGAAAGTTGCACAACCCTCAAAATAGGGCAGTCATCCTATTTTCCTACAAATGTCCCTTGGAGCAACGCAAACAAGGACGGGCACGTCAAAAATGGAGAGCTGAGGCGCAAGGCAGTCTCTGAGGTCCCTGAGGAGCAGGGGCTTAGCACGGCGCCTGGCACGCTGCTGCCTGATGAGGCTGGGGCACGATCACTATTCCTGCCCGAGCACTACAGCTGTGTCTGCTGCCATGCTTTCAGCTGTTTGACAACTGGTGACCAACACGCGTCCCCCCTCCTGGCAGCAGATTAAATTTTCCCTGCTGTGATACATGAGCTTTTTAACTATGCATGGCTGACTCCTGCCATGACCGGCTTGCTTTGACCGACAGGTGGGAAGCACGCTTTATCCCTGTTCCCGGCCACAGCCCCTGAGTCCCTGTCGCGTGTCGAGGGCACTAACCTTTGCTCTCTGCTGACTGAGTCCCACCGGGGCTCTTCTGGTGCCACTTTCTGCTCAATTACAGGCTCCTTTCTTTGGCACACGGCTCCACACCTCCTTGTCTCTCCACGTGTTAATCGCTTTGGATCAGCAGACTCACAGCAGAGTGAGGGTCAGTGTCAACTCCAGTGAGCGCTCTTAGCCTAGCTATCCTTGGTTTTCAGACCAGATACCGCTTTTCAGGCAAGTTAAGGCTCACGACAAAGTCCTGGCAGCACCCAGCCGTCACGGGATGGGGGCTCAGACACATCATCATCTCCAGCATCCTCTTCCCTCTCCAACTGGAGTCAGCCACAACGTGGATGGGCCCAAGCCAGCCCTATGGGGACACCAAGCTTGGGTTCAAGCCCAGACACTGAGGCTCTGCTTTATCTCTGCCTCGGAACGGAGCGCAGCAAAAAGCAACTCTTGGGACACTGCAGTGACCCATTAAAATTAATGCGGTTAAATCACCCTGGTGCAAGCCACCAACTTCAAAAGAATTACACAAGGGATGAATCTGGAGCCATTATTTTTCTTCTTTGTGCCTTTCGGAAAGATGATCTACTTTCCAGACTGCTATGCTAAGCTTACGCTCCGGTCAGCCAGTCTTTCGAACTAAACTAACTACCCTCTTGCCGGTCTCCTACTCTGTGCTCTCATCCACTGTCCAAGAACTGCTCACCTGCTCTAGTTTTTCCCATGCAAAACAGCCCTCATATTCTTTCAACTGGCCTAATTAATTTCCTCTTTCAGAGACAAATAAAAAAATACAAAAAACCCCCACCAATCAACCAAAAAAACCCCCACAAAACAACCTCAAAAGAATAGTTTGATTACAGAAACCAGGAGGGTTACGTACCTATGTGGCACATTTCTTCTCTACCCTAGGTTGCAGCAGCAGGTAAAGGAGCAAGTACAACTCCAACACTTGTACCCCCCCCCCAACTTAAAACTACAGTGCACAAAACCTGACCATGACTGATGTATGTCACATCTACTTTTCTGTAATTGGAAGCACTTGTTCGAGCTAAGGAAGTGCAGGAGACCAACGAGACAGGCAGAGAAATCTCACATGTAAAAGATATAAGCTCTGCTGTGATCTGGGAGCCAGTCTTGCTCCTGAAGTGGCTCATTCAGTAACGGTGCCAGCGGAGATGGCCTTCAGCTCTGTCAGCAAAGAGCTCGGTAACCTTAAAATGCATAAATCAAAACTGTTAAAGTTGGCAGATGATTTGATAGGAAGAAATTGCTTTTTGGGGACTGCTTTTTGTCTGCCAAATTCACCCAGACACAGGTCCACATATGGATTTCTAACCTATCCAGGTTTCAGTGGTGATTACAGCAGTGACTGTGGTATGAACCATGCTAGACATATTATTTTGGGAGAGCTGATGCATTAGAGGTAGACAATGAAAAGCTCAGAGTGTATTTGGTCCGTGAGTTACGCCACCTCCATAGTTCCCAGATATTCCGCTCTGGGAGTTTTGGCACACGAAAAGTAGACTTGAAATTCAGCTCCTGAACTGGTTTCAAACTTTGCTGAAAGTCCGGAGGTGTTCAGATCTGGGATTTTGACTAGTAGCTCCCAAAAGAGGCTGCTAATTTCTCTGTGTGAGGCGTCAGAGGATGGGAGGAACTAGTGTTATTTCACTTTGCTCTAAACGCAACGCAACCATCTGTGCAGCCGCTAAAACTTGAAGGAACTACAAAATAGTCTGACTGTAAAGTCAGTCACTGAGAAACAGTCACTGCCGGGCTGACACTGCCTGCTGGTACTCCTCAAACCCCTGGAAGAAATGCCGCCTGACAGCTGCTTTCTATCTCCTGTGCTTTGGCTCCATCATGTCCCTGCTAGCATCTTTTACAGCCGTGGTCAGACATATACCAACGATGTATCAGGATGAGTAACGGACTCAAAACAAAAATACAGCGTGATCAGGAGCTCCGCAAAGCTGCTTGTAAATCTACTAAAAGTGGCATGTTTCCATAATAAACAATCCGTTATCGTGTTGCTCTGTTCCCACTTAGCGGTCTGCTGAGAGAAGGGAAGAAAGAGGCCGGTTTGCGGGGCGCTGCATTTCACAGGAGACAAGCGGACAGTGTGCCATGGTCCACACTCCCTCTGCCGGCTGCGCCCAGCGCAGGATAGACACACAACACGCTCCCGAAGGCGACGCTTCTCGCTCTGATGGAGGCCAGGCACAATTAATTCCTACTTGCACTGTGGACACGTCTGTGCAGGCACTGTCTGTAAAGTGAGACCCGCTCTGCCAGGCTTTCCACAGATAAAGAATAAAAGCGACAGCACCCACATGAAAGATGAGGTCTGCACGGCGTGGCATGGGGCTGTGAAGGAACAGTCTAGCTGGGACTGAGAAGTCCCTGCTGTTCCCTGCCATGAGACGTGATCCATCACTGTGCACAAGGTACATTTTGTTCAATGGGTGGGAAGCACTCTGGGTACCAAAATGTTTGCAATTCTGTTACAGGCAACACTCATTTCACTTCCCCAACAACCTCTTTTGCCAATATCCCTGGACGTGCAGGGCTCTGTAACTGCAAAACCCATCTGCCTTCCAAAAGGTCCATTGGTGAAATGTATTCAGCTCCATAAACTTGACCATGGCATGGCAAAACTGACAATACCTGAAAATACAAAAGTATATAGATACATGCAGATGGCAGGAGCAGGGACAGAGCATGCATGTATGTCCATCTATTTCATGTTCATAAAATACGCATTTCCAAAACACAGACTTGATGATGTTACTCTGTCACCAGAAGGACTTTGGAAAGTCTGAATCGGAAAGCAAAGAATTGCTGCGTTACCCACCAGCCACAGGTATCCTCTACCGGGAGCTGGCCGGAGTTAAAATACAGGCTAAGCCATGCACAGGGAGACAATGAAGCCTCCTTAAAGCAAATCTGCTGCCGAGAAAGAATCTGAATTCAGGACTTCTTAACCCTTTCCTCCCATTCATACCACTAGTCCCTGTCCCATAAGGCTCCCACCACATTGCCTACAGATCGCCCCTGCCCACCCAACACTGACAGCAGCCACAGGGCAACCTCAAACCTCCATTAAACGGCCTGCTTCCTGCTAATTAAATCTTGAAGGCTAATGAGCTTCAAAAGCCTAATTCAAGACTTATTTTTCCTATACTACTTTTGATACAATGGGCGCAAAAACAGCTCACATAATAGTTTTTAAGGTATCAGGCAATTTAATTTGTTGCTTCTCTGCTGATCTCAGAGCAGACGTAACCCTTTTGATGTCCTGCCCCATGTTTTAAAAGGATGTGGCAATCATGACAGGTTAGAAATGTCCATACAATTATGAATGCTAATACAATTAATAGGGAAAGGCTCAGTCTTGAATCACAAATCCAGCTCTCTTCCAACTCAAACCCTCCTTGTAGGCTTCCAAGTAAATAGGTCAGATGGAACTACAAAACTTCAGATAAAGAAAACTAAGGCTTATATGGAAACACAGACTAACAGAATTCTTCAGAAAGGCCTGACGACGGACTGTCAGGGAGATTAAAGATGGGAGCAGCTCCCTGGCTTTTAGATGGCAGGGTGAAATTTCATGTAGGGTAACTCGAGGCGGAGTTACCCGGGGGATGGGAAGGATTTGGATCAGTGGTGAACTCGGAGTGGGTTTTGCCCCCGTGCTGAGTGCAGCTTCAGGATTAGTGCCTGTATCCCCTGCAGGGCACGCACACGCTCGCACAGCAAATGATGAAAAATGTATGACCAAGTTTAATGCAAAACTCCCACTGAGGATCAAAGCTGCCGCCCCCAGCAACACTCCCTGGCCCCAGCCAGCTTCACATGCTGCCTTTTTGAATTTTTGAACATGGGAAAATAGATCAAAAGCCTTGAAAGGGAAAAAGTGCATCTCCAGGGAACAGCACCTTAAGCAGGCAGGCAGTATTGCGAAGGGAGGGGGTTTTGTCAGCACTCTGCAAATACCACAGGCACAAAACCAGCCAGTTTCCCAGAAAAGAAAGAAAACTCCACTCAGCCAAATCCAGAAACAATTAGCCCAGACACATCCCGTTCGAAGCTGGCACTGCAACAAGGGGAGTCCCTGCCACAGCCAGGAATGCTTGGCACTTCTGAGAGCAAACCAGTCAGTCCAAATATAATGAATTCAAGTAACTGGACTCAGACCGGTGCCTCTTCTCAGAAGCTTTGTGGAAATTTCTCTTCCCAGTCCCAGGGGACCACAGGCATCTGTCTCACTCAGAGCCTGGTCAGCCCATAGCGCCGCAGGCTGGGTCAGCATCTCCATCGCTAGGGGCTGCTCCCAGCTACTCCTCCCTTCCCAGGTCACCAACCCACCTGCACAGGGTAAGGATGCACCTTGCCCAGGCCCTGCAGCCCCGGCTCCTCTCCTGCGAGGAGGCATCCTGTGGCCAAGGCAGCCGCTGCCACAGGGGGCTCGGCCGGGAACTGCTCCAGGCACCGCTGACCGGTGGGAGGCTGTGAGAAGGGCACAGACCCCGAGTCTCCCAACAGCAGCTGGACATGGCTCTAAAACCTCAAGAACTGTTGCTCAGGTTTTTCAGTTAATAATTGCAAATGTATTTTCCTATTAAGACCATTTTACCAACAGTTCATAACTCTGTGGCTTGCAAATTGCCCAGCTCTGGGTCAGACGTTGCTTGCAATTGTAAAACATCAGAAGTTGCTTGATTAAATCAGGTTAAAGAGGTCCCAGGCCCCTCTCTCTTCCCCCAGGAGCAGTCATTCTTTCCTTCACTTGATTGCTTAAATCTTTATTGTGTACCCTCATGCCCTTGCACTGAGTCTTCCATTTCACCCGCAAATGAAGAGCAGTTTTCCTTCAGAGCGGTATTTGGAGGGTTTTGATTGGAAATTTGTCCCTGTTCTGTAATTTTCCAAAGGCTTTAAAAGGAGCAACGTGGACAGTTGTTCATCTTACTGCAAGGCAGGAGCAGGGGCTGGCAGGGAATAACTTAGCCTGGCTAAGACATGATCAGCTGCTGGCTGCCAGATTCCCATAAGGACTGTACGTGGTCTGCAGGTACCACCAGGCTGGGGAGGGATGGACAGACGGATGACCAGATGGGAAGCATACAGGACAAGCAGGAGCAGTCCCTGCCACCTAGGGAAGAGCTGTGCCTGCGAAGCTGTGAACGGAAAGACCTCTGAGCTTCGCTGTGGAGCATCAGCGTGATGAAGCAGCAGCCCAAGGGAGCCTCAGCAGATGTGGGGTGGGGTTTAATCCTTCCTGGGTCAAGCAAGCAAGCCAAAACCTGGATTAATATACAGTGTGTCAGGCTGCACATGCAATGCACTGGCAACATTATTTGGATGACAGCAAACACCCAGATTAGGTGCTGACAACTCTCCTAACAGGATCACGCACAAAATCTGGCTGTAAGAAGAGCTGTCGCTCTGACTTTCACAGCCAAAAACGCGAGCAAGCCAGTGACACCTTCCACACTGAAACCCTGCCGAGTGCCCCGGCACAGCCAAAGCTGGGGATGAGAAACGTTGCCCTTTCCAAGTTGGCTCTCTAGCTTAGTGGAGTGGGATCAAGGAGAGCGTGGTGATCAGCACAGCTTCCCTGGCCTGGGGAGACAATTCCGTCCAGTACTGAGTATAAAAGAGACAAGTAGATAATCTTCAATCTCTTCCATATGGTTACAAATGTCTGATCCAGGTGTGGTTCTGGAGCTGTTAGTATTAATGTCCAAGACTGCAAGTCTGCTTCTTTCCCGTTCCCTCATCAAGTCTTAGGTGCAACGTTATTAAATACAAAAGAATGACTATCATAAGAGCAACGGAAAAAGATAGGGCTGTAACACCTAATAAGAAGCCAGGTGGAAAAGCTATTTCATATCTGTTCATAGCAACATGTCACAGCTTTTCTGCTGTTGTCTAGAGGAATTCCTGCTCTCTGAGACGCGAGAGCCAAGAGAAAGTCAGCTTTGCCAGACGAGCAGGGCAATGGGGTGAGGCAGGGCACATCCCCAGAGAGAGCAGAACGCACACACCACCGTGTCCAACATCCACACAAACCAAAGGCTTTTTTTTTTCCGGCTCAGCTCGTGCCTTTTGCTGCACAGTAAATGCCTGTAAAGCAGCATCTCCCCACGACGTGGCAGTAGCTGCCTGCAGAGCCCCTAACACAGAGCCTCCCCGGGCCCGACCCCTTCTCTCCAAGTGGAGCTATTTATACAGGCTGCAACAAGCTGTGCAACAAAAATGGCTTTGCAGGAGAGTTCTGAAAAAAACCCCCATGTGCCAACCTTAAGAATTTTAAGTTTGCATGTCTCATTGGTGAGATTTTTTTGTCCAGGCTGACCTGCAGGATGCCTGTGAAGCGCAAGCATTGCCACTCATTTTTAAATAGAAAGTCAGACATCGGGATGGGCAGCTACAGCCGTGGAAGGACTGTACACATCTACACACGCACACAAGAGCAAAATGTTATTCCTTGCATCAAGTAGCTTTTGACATGTAATGCACTTTTGGGTAGGTTTTGTGTAAAAACTAGCCCAAAATCTCTGTCCTCTAGGGCTATGCTGAAAATGGAGCATTTTGTGGACAGTGGGTGGACATGCCTGTTAATGTCCCTGGCTGCCCTCCAGCACGATGAAACGTGCTGAGAAGTCCCTCTCCTGGCTTTCTGGGAAGGGAAGGACACTGGGCAGGTGAAGCCCTGCCTGCCCCGCTGGAGCTCAGTTTGCTCTGCCAGCCATTGCTAGTGAAGAACGGGATGTCCAAGTGAAGTGGCCTCTCCTGGGGGAAGCTCTTTGTAATATGGATGCTAGAGATGGGAGGGAGACACTAGACACCAACTCAATTTCACTGCAGTCTCAATGTGGTCTGCAAGAACAAAGGACACGACGTACTGAAAGAGCTTGTGCAAGGCTGGGGAAGGAAGCTGTTCCCTCCCTACTGGTGAGCCCTCCTTCTGGTATAAAGGGTCTATTTCATGCCCGGGCACCTGGTCTCCAAGAACACTGCCTTCACCCTCTTGATCTTCATGCTGCTCTCCTACTCCCTGCAGCAGCACTCATACGATCAGCCCTCTCCTGACACTGCTCTTGGAGGACACCTTCACCCACCCCAGGCTGATAAGCAGTTAGCGTAGGTGCCCTGCACTGGATCTGCTGGGAGACCAAATGAGTTGTGTCACCACTGACAAGAGTAACTGCTGGAATGAGGCAAAAAGCAATAGAAGGCAATGGCTTCAAACTAGAAGAAGGGAGATTTAGATTAGATCTCAGGAAGAAATTTTTCGTTACGAGGGTGGTAAGGCACTGGAACAGGTTGCCCAGGGAAAGCGTGGATGCTCCATCCCTGGAACTGTTCAAGGCCAGGTTGGATGAGGCTTTGAGTAACCTCGCCTCGTAGGAGGTGTCCTTGCCTAAGGTGAGGGGGTTGGAACTAAATGATCTTTGAAGTCCCTTCCAACCTAAACTATTCTATGATTCTATCATTCTAAGAGGCAAGGTGTTCACCAAGGGGGGGCCCAATGGCAGCAGCCGAGTCACATTAGGTTTGCCAGCATTTGCCATTGAGTGGTATTACAGACTTTGGATTCAAGAGCCATCTTCAGCCAGCAAGGTTCAGAGGAGAGGACCAATGGACAACCCAGTGCTCCTCAGGCTTGGGGAGCAGTGATGTGCAGGCAGCATCACCACCACCTGGCCCAGGTGTTGCCACTCTCACACTCAGGTTGCTCCTACATGTTCCACCTGTGGCATCATGCTCTACTTTTAGAGCTAAAGAGGCTTTTGGGGGTCCATCCCCAGACTAGCAACACGGGACCATGTGGCGCAGGGACTGCTCTGCCTTCAGTGGGAAGAAGCCCAGCACAATTCGCTTCCCAGCTCCCATGTAACCTGGCCCTCAGGCAGGGGGGATGAAGGGACATGTGCTTACTCTCTCATCTCCTCCCACCTCACACTGGAGAAACAAATGAGGACTGAAGTGTGTTGAGACAAAATTTGATAAGTTCAGCTCTACGTGTCAGCCTCTGGTTTTTGGAGGAGAGTGGGATCCTGCCCAAGAAGCCGCCATGAGCCGAAACCTGTCCGGTGCGTGGCAGACGGAGCCCAGGCAGGAGGCGAAGCCACTCGCCACAGCCCGACGAGCTCCCCGGCGGGCACGGCTGAGCTTTCCCAACACAATACCTGCAGCAGCGGGAGCCGCTCCACGGGCAGCTGTGCTCCCAGGCAGCCTGGTGCTAACTTGCCTCTCCCTCTCATGTGGCTTGGATGGCATTTCCCTCAGCGCTGCCAAGCCACCGGCCCTTGTCTTTCTGGGATGCGCGGGAATCTGTAGGCAAAGCTGGCAGGGCCACACGCTGGAGTCAGGGAGGCTCCTGTGCTGCGGGCGAGCGGCAGGGTGAGCCGGGCGGGAGGCTGGGGAAAGCGGGACGGGCTCCCCTCTGGCTGCTCCCATCACGGCTGTTCTCCTGAGATAAGAACCAGCCCTCACACCCGGCTCCACTGCAGGAAGTTTGTTCTCGTCGCCCCGTTTCCCACCTCCCAGCCCCTCTCTCTGCAGGCTGGGGAGGTCGCAGCCCTGGGCACCCCTGCCACCCTCTTCCTAATCGGCCCCTGACGTCTGTGGTGGGACCCGCCAGCAAAGCACTTACACGGGGGAAAGCCTAAAAGCAGCTCCAGTGGTTTGGCTTGCCTTGTAAGCACAAGCCTGTTTGTGAACAAACCAACCATCCCCACTATAAATCCTTTATTTGTTCCCTTTTCCCACCCTTCTGCCAGAGGGTTTGTCCCCTGCGCTGCTGCGCGGGGCCGCACAAACAGCTGATTCAACAACCAGCATGAGAGGGGAAGAGGTGGGAGCCCTGGAGCCTCCTGCGCTTGACACAGAGGAGCTCTGCTGGCAAAAACAGCTTCTCTCCACTTCGAGAGCTCCTCTCCAAGCGCATCTCCCCGCAAAGTGGATCTTCAGCATCCCCTGATGCTCTTCTGTGCTGCAGAGCAGCAAATTAACATTTCCATTCCTTCTCACATGGGCAGCCGAACATTTCCATTCCTTCTCACGTGGGCAGCCGGGGGAGAAACCCCAGCGAGGAGAAGAAAGAAGCGGGCAGAAATGAACCTCTTCAAATGATAATAAAAGAACACATGGCTTTAAGCAGCCCAAGAGCACCTGGAAACGGCTTAAGGGAGCAGACTGCGTGCTTGCATTCAGACCCTCTGCCCTCACTCCTGCTCTCACACAGGACTGGTGGGAACCCCAGTGGCTGAAAGAGCAGCGTGTCCCTCCCGGCTTCAGGTTTCAGCATCACACACCGAGGCTGTTTGACGGAGGGGCAGGGAAAGGGAAGCCGGCGGGTTATTCCAGCAAAAAGCCCTCTCTGTGCCACTTGGCCTCCACCTACTCCCCTGCTCTCAGACGTGCTCGAGACTAAGTACAGTACGGTGCCTACTCAGCAGAGCTGATGATGGGCATGGACGGATATTGTAGGCGAAAAGAAGCTGCCAACAACCCGTGTGACAGTAATGGCACTTTCCACACATTTGTCACTTCCCCTGCCAGAACCTCCAAGGCCTGAGGGAGCCAAATAGCCAGGTGGGCTCCCAGTAAAGCCCATTATGTAGAGGAAAGTTGGACAAATTTAGCCTATTCTCTTAGTTTCACAGATAGGCAAGTTCCAAATATTTAAAACACTGAATTTGTTCAAGGTGTCCCCCAGTTCTGCATGCTTTTACACTCCCCAACTCTATTCAGGCCTTACACCCTGAAGCAAAGAAACCCTGGGTAGCATTTCCCATTAGCAATACACTTTTAAAAGCCTTCGTATAGTAGTTGACACTCCAGGATTCTGGGATTTGCCCTCCGTTTTCAAAGCTCCCGACTTTCCAAACCTGGGAACAATCAATCCAATAAATGGCTCTCCCTAAAACCTCTTTTGAAACATCAGCTCTGGTGGCAAAATCCGCTGCTGCGATCCCATGTCCTGAGTCCTCCTCAGACACAGGTAACTCAGTCACTCTGCTCACAGTCATCGTTATTTTTTCCCTTCCAGAAAAAGCAGGGTCACCCACAGGTTTGGGGGAGCAGCTGCACATGGAGGTGGAATTAGGATTGGAGCGGAGTCACTGGGCTGAGCAAGGGGAGGGAGAAGGTTTCTGAGCTGCTGAGTCAGCACTTTGCAACGCCTCTGTTTCTGTGAGCTCTGCACAGGCAGGTTCAAACCCTTCCTGCAGGTCAAAGCAGCACCACCAACGACAGAGGCGCAGCGGCGGAAAACAGGATGCATGCCGCAGTGCGGTGCAGAGCTGAGTAATAAACTGCCCCACCTCATACCTCCAAAAAAACCCAAGGACTGATGTACCCCCAGGGTAACTAAGCTGACATTGGCAGCGTTACAGCACATGGTGCCTGCCCTCTAACGTTATACAACCCCTAAGAGGCTGCTCGTTGTGCCAAACAGCACGCGGCCGCCCTTGGAGCAAGAACCAAGAGTTTGTTGTAGGATCTTCCCCGACGCCGGACCTCACTGGCGCCCCGTGGGGAGCCGCTTCACAGCCTCTCCCTCACTGCAGCCCAAGGAAAGCCCTCGCAGCACGGCGCAGGGAGAATTTCAGGTGCATGCTGGGTTTGGCAGGCCATTTGCATGCCAGAATTATTATTTTCCTATTATTTCCTATTAGTATTTCCGCAATTCTACTAGCCAGGGCAAAGTGAAGCTGCCGGTGTCATGCAAGCTGTAACCCATCACAACCAGAGTGTTAATGCTACCCATTGTTCACATTTGTCCTTCCTGTGTCTCTGTTTGACCCAAGAGATGTTAATAGCCTCAAAGTCGAAGAGAGGAGAACACAGCAGAAGTGACTTCTTCCATAAATGACCTTGCACCAAATGTATTCATGCTTTAGAGGTCATAGGAAAAACCTCTATCCGGAGAAAAATGGCTCAAAAGGTTCTGTCAAGCCCAACAGATGCTCTCTTTCCTTCCCCTGCTTCTTTTAGGTGTCAAAACACTGTGATATCGTTCATTGTCCCCATGCTCCTGAGGATCACGTTCTAAAACATTAACACTTCCACATTCAAGTGGGTTGCAGCATACGCTGTCACTCCTCCTTCCCACACTCAGCATCCAGCATCAGGTACCTAGTGAAAGGAATTCTCTAAATGTAGTCGCAATAGTTACGCAAGGTTTTGCTCCTATCTCTCAGCATGGCCAGCAGTAACCCACATTTTAATCCTCAGCGTGAAGCAACAGGGGAGGAAGAGAAAAATCATCCATTTTTACAGCCACAAGCACTCTAGCTCTGGCTGCAAATGCACATTTTCTCCATTTCTTTCTTTCTTAGATATTTTTCCATTGGTGCAATGTCTGAGCCAACACAAAAAGGACATCTGAATTTTAGTCTCAATAAAAAACAAACTAAGAAATAAAAAGCAATCAGAACAGATTTTGCAGTGTCAAATTCAGCTCTCCAGAGGCAAAGGACCGCCTTGGATTCCCAGTGTTCCTGGCTCTCCTCAGATTCCTCCCAGTCCCATCTCCATCTGCCTCCTCCACGCATTCCTCCATGCCTCTGTGAAGTCTCCGTTATTTCAGTATGACCCCCAGCAGAGAGACATTATTGATGGTATATGTTACATCAGACCTAGCAGCCAACCCAACCTGGGGCTTGTGTGTCTGCCACAGAAACACAGACCTGCTTGTTTCTGCCCCAAAACTTGCAATCTGAGTACGGCAGAGGCGAGGGAGCAGAAAGCCCAAGCTGAAGAAAGCTAGTGTTGGTGGCAAGCTCAACTGCAAGCCTGTATTTTTCTGGGGCCAGTGTGGTTAGGGGTGGAAGTGAAGTGATGGTGCTAGAAGGGGAGCTTGGAACAGAAGGCCAACTGGCCAAGTGAAGGATGCCCACCTCTGAACTGCAGGACGTTCTCTGAAGCTCCCAAGGTCTTGGCTTGGCTGCTTTTACAGCTGTTGGGGCTTGCTAAAGCCTGGATGGCTTTCCTCTGCAGTTTCTTTCCTCAATCCTTCTGTCCCTCAGTTGGGACAGAAGAGAGCAAGGATGCAAAGCAGCAGGACCGTGGCACTCTACCAGCGGCAACTCTATGACACAAGAGGGAGAGGTGGCCGGGTACCACTTTCACACGCCGTCCTTCAAACACAGGTCCTGTACATGCCTGTTTCTGCCCCTGCTCCCACCAGCGGGAGTCTGGCTGGCTCAGCCTGGCTGGCTCATGTTTGATCTCCAGGATCAAAGAGGAGCTGTAGGCTCGGAGGGGCAGAGACTATCCTCTTTGCCATCTGTCTGAAGGAGCCTTGGCTCTGCCAACACAGCTTTGGCTCTTAAGACAGAATCTGTAGGTGTTTCCCCACTTAGAGCGACGCAGGTGACTTTTTCCCCGCTATGCATCCACTGATTCCTTAAAGGCTTCTCCTGAGTCCCACTGGCATCAGAGCAGACCTCGCCACGGCAGCAGCACAGAGGAAATACAGCAAATACACGCAAAATCCAGTCCTTTTTGTTAGAGTTTCAGAAAGGGGAGATTTGCTGCAAGGATCCTGGACTAAACCCAAGAAATTGCAACTCTTCGCTTCTTATTTCCACTCCTGTGACCTCAGATCAAGTGGCATTTACAAACCAACAGAACAGGGCTGAAGCCACCAACCCTGGAAAGCTCGACCAAGAAACTCATCTCCAAACACTGGCAACAGCTACCCCAGCTCTAATGATCCCCTTGGAGGCTCTTCTGCATCTCAGCGAAGCACCGTAATTCTGCGTTACATTTATTCAGACCATATGTAATACGCAGAAGAGCCCATAAAAGCTTAAACAGCACAATAAACATTTGGAAAGGCACAGTGACCAGATTTACGGGGTCTGGATACCTGCCAGCATGACCCACCAGAATCAGATCCTTAAGTTTTTGTGTAAGCCTAAGAAATACACACAACACACACATGAATGTGCTGTTATCCTTGGAAAAAAGATAAACAGCTCCCAAAGCCCATCCCCAGCACTGCAATATGACAGCCTTCCACTGTGTCTGACTGGACTCAGTTTAAATCAAGGCCATAAAGGTGGTCTTGGCAAGGAGAAATAAATGTAGCATGACAAAACTTCACCCCAGAGCACACAGTAAAACTGAGAAAGAGGGAAAGACGAAAAGACTTAGACACTTAATTTCCATTAAAGGGGAGATGAGCCCTGATGCAGAGAGCGAGCTGTGCTTTGCCAAATTCCAAAATACTTCTGTGCTAATTTTCCTCTACAGGGACAATGTGGTATCTCCTGTGCCACCTACCAGGCTGGAGGAGGGGGAATGATGGCTCAACAGAAGCAAAGAGGTGTGAAATGATGACAGATCCCTGGGGGTGCAAAACATTTTGCCACAAGAATCTGTGAAAACCTTGAGCTTTCATTTGTACAAAGCACTTTGGGACAGTGGGAGAGCAAGGCACCGGTGGGATGTAAAAGCTCCTCCTTTTCCCAAGGTGAAGAACAGTTGAAAGAGTTCCAGTTTCCTGATTTCTTGGGCATTTTGTGTTTTTTCCTCCTCTACATTAGTAACATACATGGCTAAACACAGTGTTTTGCATACCTACAGCTCCTTCCAGTTCACAAAGATACTGAACAAGCACGATTTGGTACAGCCGTGAGCATCTAGTGCTCAAGATAGAAGCCAGGAGTTCTGGCTCCGTGTTTTGTGCTCTAAAACGCATTCAGGGCAGAACCCCATCCCCAGACTTAATGCAAAAAAAAAGAGATAAAAGAACAGCACAAGATACTGCTTTTAAGAAACCTGCCTCATTTGTTATGATAAAGGAGAGCATTACGGATTAGCTGGCAATACATGGAAGGAGTTGCCCACCTCCCACACATAATTTCCCAGAAAATGTTTTTACAAGTTTAAGACAAGCTGCTACATAAAGTTATACAAAAGAAAGACTAAACCATGATGACAGATTTACTTACATGAGGCTCAGGACGTGAAGATGCCCTTGCTGTTAAAAGAACCGGCTCAGAAGCACTGCTCCGCTTTGCTTATTAAACCGCAGAAAAAGGCTGTTTGTGTTTATCTGCTGCTCTGGGAGGTGGGTTGTGCACCGAGAACAAAAGCTACATGCAATGGCACATTCTCTCACCCACTGGTACGGGCACGCTCAGGGACGGCTTTGCGTAGGACAAGGTCTGTCTTCGGCACCAGTGACCACAGAGGACAGAGCATGGGGGCCTCCGGTCGGATTGCTGCAGGGTAGGAATTGCTGGAAAGACCACACATTTGGTGACCACAAAATCTAGTGAGGAGGCACAGAGCAGTAAAGGGTCCTGCGGGAGGAAAAGATGTGTTGAGGCAAGGGCCAGGATGGCGTGGGTAACGGAGCACGCACCAATGGAAAGTCTTAGTAGCTCCTGAGGGGGAGATCAGGCAGTTAAAGGTCTATCCGAGGCAGATGTGCTCATGTTAGCTCACAAGTCAACAGGCACTAGAGTTAGGAATGGAAAACACAGGACGGGACAAGCAGGGAGAGAACAAAGCCAGCAGGAAGGGCGATGTGCCTTTGACACATCCCTCTTCCACCCATTTGGAAAGGTAACTCAGACCAGGAAAGCTCAGCTCAAGCTCCAAACTCCACAGCTGCCTGACCGCTCAAAGAGCCCCAGCCAAACCTCCCTGCGCAGACAGCCCCGTGGGGCCGAGGCCGTCTCCAGCACAAGCTACCTTTAGCAAACACCGCAGCAAGGGACATGGGCGACAAACAGCGGAGGAGGCACCCGGAGCAGAGAGCAGAGGACATCAAGAGATAGCCAGGGCTGACTCTGGACAAGGACTTGCACATGGAATAATCCAACCAAGTGTCACAAGGAGCTGAGCCTGCAGCCCCAGATGGAATGATGGGCCGAGAGCTCAAACAGAGTGTGTAGGCTCTTGAGCAATTTATTCTTCTACAGCAGACTGTGCTCCCAGTACTCACGGGGATTTGGCTGAGAAAAAAGAGGGAGACCCAGGAAACCATCAGTCCTCCTCCCTTTGTTCTCGCTCGCACTGATCCTTTCCAGCACGGCCACGGGATGCATGCACTGCCTGGGCACGAAAGCGGCTGCTTCACCCACATCACAGCTACCGCCAGCCCTGCTCTCCCCATGGTGTCCCAGCGCACGAAGCAGCGTGGACTGGTCTTTGTGTCTCTTCTGCACAGGTATCTGCTGTTCCTCTCAGGAGTCCGAGTTTAGATGAGGTAATTCATCACAGTTCGGGGTAGGAAGACAACAGGATGAGGCTGATCTGGGCTAAAGATCCCCCCTCACGTGCTTAGAAGCAAGGGATGAGCGTGTGTTCGTGTGGAGGACTGGGGGGCCACTGGTTCAAGCAGAGACTTTAAGGGCAACCTGATTCCTATTCCCACCGTAACCCAGGGCAAACTACTTCAATGTTCTTTGCCCCGTTTTCCTCAAATATAGCCTTTGCCCAAAACTGATATGGAAGTTGATCCACTCTCGCAGATCTGGGGAGTTGTGTATCAGCAAGTTAACCAGTTGGTGTGCTAGTGGTGTTCGCAAAGGCAAATAACGGAAACTATGCTGAGAGTCACAACATTAAGCCAACATTCAAACTTTCTGTCTCCTCTTACAGCCTTGGTGACCTTTCAAAACCACTTTCATACTTTTGCTTCCCTAGTTCTAAAATAAAACCTGTATTTCCAGTCAGGCTGAGAGACTGGGTTCATGTTTGGGCTCTGCCTCGCAGCCTATGGTGAGGTAGCTCTATAGAAGGGCAATGCAGTACTCTTGGCATTACTACTACTGTATGATTCACATGATGCTTTCTTTTCAGTATTATTCTTAGGAACAATCCCTGGGAAGATTTTGGTTTCACTAAATAAAGAAAAAAGATAGATTATAGACAGCTAGGGACAAAAATAATCCCATTCCCATGTGGTTTGTGCTGTTTAAAGGGACATAATATCTATTTTTGAAAAGTCCAATTTCAGAAGAGAAACAACTGACATCTGCCAGCACAAAGAAATTTGAGAAAATACACATATCATTTTCCAAAAGCTTGAGGTGTGCCTGAGATGACCCAGAGTATGGGACCAGGGGGTGGAATTATGCCCTGTGTGACAGAGCCCAGCCATCTTTCTGGCAGAATATGAGCAGAGAGTAGTTTTTCTAACCATTTTTTTAAGAGGAGGACCTTTGTTTCAAGCCAGGAGGTTGAAGGATAAACACAGCAGCACAGTGCAGGGACTGTATTTTGTCCCACGGTCCCACATTTCTAATTACTGTCCTGGCTATGCGGAGGTGGGAAAAAACGCAACGCCACGTACTCTGCATGAATTGCAAATCCATAGAATGGAATGAGTTCTCCTCTGCTGAAGTATCTGGTGGTTGGACAGAAGCCACTGAGCTAACAACATCTGTGTCTCTCAACAGACAACAGTTGGAGGCACCAAGGAACCAGCAGACGGTGGGAATTTGCACCAGACAGCAGCAGATAAAGCAGGAAAGTCTTATTCCTCCAGCATTCCCACTGCATCCTCCACGGCCATCTGCTGGGGAAAGCCGTCTGCTGTGATCCAGAGATGCACGGATAGGCTGAGGTGAGTGCTGGAGCCCAAGGACGTGCGCAGGCAGAGCAGGGACTGCAGGAGGAACAGAGGGACGCAGCTAGGAGTACTGGGATTTCACAACACGAAAATCAGGGCAGGATTGCTCTTGGTTCTGGCATGTACTGACCCCCATGCAACTGCTGGGAAGCATTAACCTTGTCCTGGACTACAACCTGGAAGTAATTTAGACATGTTTGCAACATGGAAAATCCCAAGCCACAGACTCAAGAGCTAGTTTGGGTGTGTTTAGATCTACGTATTTTGCTCTGGGACCACGTCCTGCTCCAGCAAAAACACTGGGTAAAGAACCAGCCACGAGAGGGACCACATTCAGTGTGTGCCGTTGCTACCCATACAGTTACTGTCACTAACCATCAGTGGGAAATCAGCGAGCTGTCTCAGACACAGCATCTTCAGAGGGAGACTCTCAGCACATTGTCCACTGCTCTCTCATTTATTCTGAAGACTTAAAATAAGAGATTTGGGGAAAACTGCAGATAGGACAAGGTTGAACACAGAAGAGTAAACTTGCTTTGTTTGTCTACAATATTAACAGGCGCATTATGTAATTTCCTTGGCTTACTGATGCAGCAACTCTGGTTACAAGACAGGATGGGATTTCCTTGAGGTCATTCCCCCAAACTGTGTGAGTTGTTATTTTCCTGGCTCACCCACAAACAGAGCGGTTTGCTCTTCTGAAACACTAATGTCCGACTGTTGAAAAGTTTTGCCAATCAAAACATTGCGGCCTTACCCCGTTTTAATAATCTAAGGCATCAATCTCCCCCTTAGTATTTGTTTGATGTGTTCTGCACCCTGCTGAAATATCCCCTCCAGACCTCCCTGAACGCAGGCTCTGATTGAAGAGAGATGCCATGCATCAGGCCTGCAGCTTTCTCTCCGAAACATTAAGCAGGGGATGGTGGTAAAATGTATTTATTTTCATGTATTGAGGAAAGACCATATATTCCAGCCTCTTTTTTTTCCATCACTCAGAGATGGGCCCGAGGCCAAAACGGTGCTGCTAAGCTTGTTTTCTATTTAAAACCTTCATTTTTATTAATAACCCTTTACAGCCTACACACCAGCACTGCGGGAGTTGCATTTCCGTGTTATGTCATCGTGAACCGTTATGTATTTAATTCCTGTACCCACAAACCCATATGGACATCATTAAACACGCACCGTACAGTATTAAAACTGTGTTCCATAAAGTGTGATTTAGAAAAAAAAAGACCTATGAAGTGCGGACTTTTTTTTTTTCCTAAGGTCATGGGAAAATGAAGAAGTAGGGGAGAGAGAAAAGGTTCAGCGGTACAGCGGGTTAGCTCATACCTCTCCATGCCTGCAGACTGAAAACCCAGCCCTCCTTATCCACCACGAAAGATTAATTACCCAGAACTTCAGGCCAGAGATGACGAATTTCTCTTTGGCAGACCTCAGAGACAAGTTCCACAAAAATTACAGGGTACAAACCGGCACAAGACCTTGATGATTTTATTTCTGCCAAATTAGGTTTCTGTCACTTCAGCTGAAAGAAGCTGCCTTTAGTGGGGCAAAAAAGCAGATTTCCCCATGCTGCTGAGAGGTAGCTATCAGAGTTGCTCACACAAGTGAGGGTAAACCCTTGCCCGAGTGTGATGCTTGTGTGGCACAGGGTTTACTCCCAGTTTCTGTTGTGACTGGCTTGTCCTGGCTGTAATCCATGCTAGCAGCAAATCCAGCAATCAGGCAACTTCCGCAAGGCAAGCGAGGGCACACTTATCCTCAGCCTCAGGATCTTGCCTGTGTCCAGGACACTCCTATCATCTTATATGGGATTGGTGATGAAAAGACGTGGCAAAGAGAGAAAGCAACAGAAGAAATACATCAGACAGCAAATAAACCCAATGTACAGAGAACCAGTGGGAGAAGTAGAAATGAGTGTAGAAATGCTGGGGGAAGCAGGGCAGAATGCATTGAGAGGGAAGCAAACAATATCCGAGGGATATAAGGAAAATGGAAACACCCAGAGACAGTTAAAAATGGCATAAGAAAATATGTCAACATGAAGCAGAGAAGCTGATGCTATCAGGGATGGTTTAAGAAAGCAAAAAGAAAGCATGAGGTAAGATCAAAGCAAAATTTAAAAAAAAACAGTAAAATAAAAGATTTATGTATGTATCTAAAATAAAAGACAAGAAGTCAATTGCCTACAATTCAGACTAGACAGCATACGACGACCTAGTCCTTTACACTGGAGTGAAACCTGCCAAATCCTGTTTGGTGGCTGATTCCCCTCTGATCATGGAGCAACCACTAGTTGAAGCAAACGAACCACAGTGAAAATGGTACCTGACAGGATCTTGCAGCAAATACAGCCACAGAAAGGTTTTCTGCATTGCCTTCTGCTTATTGCTTTGTCTCAGAGTGGCTGCATTCTCTTATGGAGACTGTATTGCTGCTCCCTCAATTTCAGAGCTACACAATTAAAAGGTCCCCTCAAAGATACACATAAAGATACATACCAAATTGCTTTCAAGCCCCTTTTTTGTTTTCTTTATGAAATATTGGTAAAAATAAAAGCATAAAAAGAGCATTCAGGGCACAGGGAAATTATCTGTTATATAAAACCTCTAAACGTTCAAGCCAGTTGAGCCTCTCTGCTGGTTTTGCTGTGTGACATCTGTATTTAGGAGTCTCCAAGAATAGATGTCACCTGCCCTCATCCCTTCAAAGCTGGTGACTTAATTCAAGTTAAATTTGTTGTGTTGGCCCCAAAGCCTGTGTGTGCGTACTCCATACATGTCCATCTCCAGGCAAGAGAGAAGAGTTAACATGATTTGCAGAGGGGTTACTGATGAAGGAACCTCCCTTATATCCCAGCCCTCTCCAAAATTTTTCATTCCCATCAAACAAACATACATATGAATACACACACAAATAACTTGGGTGCATGTGTGCTTCCACTGAATTCAGTACAGTTATTCACTGTATAGAAAACTACCCACATGCATAAATGTTTGGAGGAAGAGAACAACTCTCGGGATGAGGCTGACAGCAAGTTTAATGTTATCTAGCTGCGTTACTCTAGAGGCGAAATGTTTTTGACATGTGCCCCTGTAGGGCTGTGTCCTACTTCATTCAAAATTTGGAATTTGCTCTGGCGTTTCAAAAATAAAGTCTTAAAAGAAGGAGCAGACATGATTGGCAAAACTTCTTCAAGAAACCTGCAAAGAACTCTTAGAACCCCACGCTGTTAAATGCTCTATTTTGGGTCACTGCTCTGATAATTGTATCTTCTACTTATACAGCTCCCTGGCACATGATCGTATCTGAATTGAATGTATCTGAAATGGCAACAAGATTGGAGATTTTCTGAGCACATATTAGGACAGACAAAAACATGGCAGAAAGCAACATTTGTTTGTTAAAGCCAAAAATTCTCTGCTCACTGATATTAATTCAATCTTCTCTCACAAACATTATTTATCCTGCCAGGGATGAGGACTTATTGGGCAGTAAACCAGGGCTCAGTAGTTTATATGCCTGTCAACAAAAAAATTAAATATAAAACACTTGTCATAAATCCTCACGGCCAAAATTTTCTGATTTATGAGGATGCTGAATGATTGAGGCGAGAGTGTGTTTTAAAAAAAGCCTTAAGAGAAAGCAGACAAAAAAGGGAGAAAAAAAAGGTAGTAATTACACAATGCACTGGAGACCAGCCTTCCGTGAGAAGAGGGGGAAAGGGATTCCTCTTTCATGCCTATTTCATCCCTTGCCTAATAATCCACAAACACCTAAATTTCAAATTACTGCGTTTTTCATAAGCTGGGAGCACCACAAAGCATCCTTCATCAGCCTGGCCTTTTGGCAGTTCTCCTTCTCCAAATGCAAATGCTACATCTGGAAAAGGCAGGAATCCTCTCTCTTGCCTGAAAGCCTCCTTTTATCTCCGTCCTCTGCAGAACTCCTACTTCTTGCAGCCACTTACTGCAACATACTACTTTATTGAAGGGATTCAAGGCTTTCCCCTCATCTGCTGAATGTCTGCCTCTTCTTAAAGTCCCAGCTTACCTTCGGAGCCCGCTCGCTGGCTGGCGTGGGGCAGCCTGCCATCCCCTCAGCCCAGCATCTGTAAAACAACCCCCTCCCGAACACACAGATGAGCATGAAAACGATAACAACGAAGATTAACAGAAGCTTATTTGTCAAGGCCTGGCAAGAAGAGCATCTCATTAGCTGGTATGGCCTGTGCAATTCAGCCGCCAGGGGTTCCTCCTCCCCCCAGGGGATGACACTGATGCATCATGAACATTAATAACTTTGTTAGTGCGTGTCCAACAGAGCCCTGCTTTGTGCATTGAGGCGATCCAGCAAACAATAGGATATTTTTCTACTGACCTCTTGCTGGAAGAGTTTAAAGCTGTTTGCAGGGATATCAGTGACTCTCGCAGCTTTCTCTAGTTGTCCCTGGCCCTATATCCTATGACTATAAAGATATGTACAGAGGTGAAGGAACTAATCCAGACCCAGCAAGGTGTCTCAGCACCCAGGTTACCAGCTACAGTAATGTTATGTGCAAGCTGAAGAATCTTATTACTGGGAGCACAGATAGAAAAGTGCTCATTTTTGTTACCTACATGCTTCCCCAAATTTGGGAGCTGTATTGCTAAAATGTCCCATCCCATAGAAAGAAATGCAGAACTTTGGCAACGTACTGGTCCACACTACAGAGTAAAAGCCCCCCCACTTAATCAGTCTGCACATCTTACCTGTGGTTGCCTGTATTTTCAGGTGGTTGACACCAGCCTTACACCACCTCCTAGTCCTAAGTTCAGAATGGCTGAAATGATTGTCCTCATCTGGGGTGAAAATTCACTGCACCGTCCCTGGTGTCACGCTGCTGTGGCTGAGCTTTTTCACGATGAAACCCTCCCTGCTCCTCTTTCATGTAGTAAACACTAGTAACGTCCCCAAACGGCAGATCAGGCCCCAGCCATGCAGCACCCGGAGACCTGAACGCCACTGCAGAACGGGTCCCCTGCAAAGCCACCCACTGGATGTCTGCGTACGCGTCTCTTCACCCTACAGCCATCCTGCTGCTCAGTAGGGCTGATGAGAACTATCCAAATTCTGGATTTTGGGACCGTGTTTCAACAGGAACCGAGGTTCATTTTTGGCAAAATGTTTTCATGAAAAGAAAGCTCCTCTTTTAGCCAGACTTAGAGGATAATCAACATCTCCACAGAATACTGCATTTTGATGGAAATAAGAAGCTTGATTTAATCTTAACCTCCTCAAGAACTCTACAGCTCCCCTAGCAAGAGAGGACAACATTGGTCAGGATATAATCATTAGAAAAAGGACTGAGTCCAGCAACCCATACAACAGGGATTAGCAAAGATGGCAACATTGCTAATCCCCGAGCAAAGCAGGACAGCTTCACGTCTCTGTCTCTGGCATGAGTCATTCACACTTCATTCCCGGCATGCTTGGATGGGAAAGGAAAAGGTTTATCTGTTAGATATGGATGGTGCCCCTGCCATCCTAACCCCACAGTTGCTGCAATGGGTCTTTTCTCATAATAGACATTTTTTTGGCCCCCGACATTCAACATTTTCTTTTTTTTTACATTTTCAAGCACTAGGTATCTCAGGTTACTAGTGATTTTTTGCGGTGGTTCCCAAATGAGCCTGAACTGCTCTGATTTTTCAAACCCACAAGACTGTAATTGAAAGCAAATGTAATCAGACATATACAATGTTCTGAGGTTCACCACAGTGCACTGCAGTCAGCATTACTGAAGTGGCTATTAAAACTCCTTGGAGCTGGGAAGCAAATACAGCCTTGCAAGAATCCAGCAAATAACCAGCATTTATTAGATTAGACTAAAGAATTGCAAAGCCACAGTCAATCCTCTATTCGGAATATATCCGAGGTCTGTTTAAACGAACATCTTTCTTGAGCTTAGGCCAATTGTTTTAAGAGCTGTGAATGGAAACAAGGAAAGAATTCTCCTTTTAATACAACAAATTCTGCAATCCTTACATCAGCGTAAATCTCAAATAGTCCACTACTGTCAGCAGGGTCGTTCCAATCAAACTCTGGCATAACTGGAAAAAGAAAGTGGCCCAAAGACAAAGGGTATCTTTGAACCCAGACACACAGCTCTAGCTAGAGATAAGCAGTAGCAAATCCCTTCCATAAACCTCCCAAACAAAATGCAAGCATTAAGAGGGGCGGGGGGAGGGGGGCGGTGTTTAATTGAATTCCCACCGGCACTTGAGTCTGCACTTAAAAGCAGGTCTAGGGTTATCTGTGAAATTTCAATTAAATCAAAAGCTTTGATAACATGATAAGTCACTCCAGAGTTTAGAGTCAAAACACATTGTTATTTGATCCTCTGCTTGTGTTTCTGGGAACAGCACGCATGAAAGACAGTCAGCTGCAGACTAGTCAAGAAGATGGAAAGGGTGGAAACAGATCTACCAATAGATCACCGTGTCTCCCTCAGCCAGACCCGCTTGAGGTCTGGTACTTTTTATACACCCGAACTCCTAAAGAAGGCAGCTTGTTACCTCAAGAGACAGGAGGACAGAGGAAAACAGATCATCTTGGACGCGTGCAGCACTCCAGGGAACGGTTCCCTACTGCCACAAATGTTTTTTCTTTGCAGGCTTGCTACAAAGCAAGATTTTAAACAGTGATGGCATTGGGAGCCGAATGCAAAACTCTGTGGACACAAACCACCAAGCCCTGTGTATGTAACAACATGGGCTTCCAGCGCAAATCCTTTGGTGGCACGGGGTGAACAGGTGAAGCCAGGTCTACCAAGCAGTTATTGTTCAATGCGCTGTTGTGATACAGCCAAGCCAGAAGGGAAGCTCAGCTCTCCTCTAACCCAAAGCAGGAGGAGGTGGCTCTACAGAGAGACCTGACTTGCTTTACCTGTTGTTCAGCACCCTGTGATTGCTAACGCTTCCTCCTCTCTCTTCAGCAGCAGCCGCTGGATGCTAAGGGCAGTACCAGAGACTCTCGGGGTTCAAAGTCCTGTTTACCGAGGAACGTCACTTTTACTTCCCAGTGTTTAGGCAGAAATGCTCCGCCTTACATAAATGTGAGATGTCAACTCCACCTGGCCTGTAGTCAACAGCATTGAAACATATTTTAAGCAATGCCTTCCCTTGTAACATACAGTACAGCCTGATAAAACCCTATCAAATGTGACGGGATGTCCTACGTCGCCCCAATCAGTTCAGAATCGCATATTGGTTTGTGCTAGGCACATGTACATAAGAAAAACGCTCCTTTTATAACCAGTGAGGCTACTGATCCTCAAGAGCATTGAAAACAAAGGGACTCTCCTTTAATAGGAGATAATTAAAGATAAGCAAAATTACATAGCAATCAGCAATAGGAAGCACAGGGCACTGAAAAGTCCCATCTGACCCCAGGTGCCACTGGGGGATAACGTATCACCCTGGCAGCAAACACCCCATCGAGCACAACTGTCCCTAACGCCCTCCTTTTCAGAGTGGAAAAAGATCTTCATTAAATAATAGTGTGACCATATTAAATGTAGAGATGGCAATGACAAGCCGGATTCTACTCCATGATATAATTATATTTGTAACATAAGCTGCCTATTCTTGTTTTTCAGAGACGTGACACGCAGAGGACAAGACAGGCTATATTCAATTCTGTCATGCTAGTGAGAAGAGAACTCCACCCCATCTCCTCCTGCCTGGCAGGTCATGAGTCAACGGTGACAGATACCTCAGTACGTGCAATTAACCTGCTAGCAGGGGCTCACCAGAACAAGACCTCCAGATAAGAAGAGGAAGTCCCCATCCCTCCTCCTCTCCTCAGTTCCAGGCTTATCCACAAAGCACAGCGGGACCAGACGCTGCTCTTCTGTGTGGACCTAAAGATCTCCTTTGTGTTTATCAGCATGGGTGATTCAACCCTACAGGTTGCCCCTCTTCTGGGGCATCAAACCAAGCCTCACCAGTCTTTAATCAGAAACTTTCAGAAAATCCTGTGGCACTGAACCAAACGTTTCTAGAAGTGAGGGCTCAAGGATAATGGGTGCCCCAGATCCTTCACAACAAGCTTGATAACCTCTGAATTGTTATTGGTTCTGCTGCAGCCCTTCCTCGTTAGCCCAGGTTTCCCCAATTGCCAGATGAATAAATTTGTTCGTTTGGCTCCCTAACTGGTTTTGCATATAGAAGCACCAGCAAAACAGGCTTTCCTGATGGGTTTTAGAAGTAATGTTTCTTCCAACATTAACTAATGATTTTAAAAAAGACATTATTCTTGTAACTGGTCATTTCTAAGATGATACTGCGGAAGGAACGGGGTTTTTTTACCAGAATCAAATCCTCTTAGCAAACCTCTGAAACCATACATCTGCAATCACATTGCAGATATGGTCAGGAGATGCAAGAGGCCTTTCCAACATCACAAAATAGATCAATGAGACAAAAAGGAGATTTCCCAATCCCCTGCATTAACCACTGAACTTCTCCTCTCTGGAATGAAAGAATTTCATAAGTTAAACATTAAGCAAACTATTATTTTCTAATTTAAAAATAGGCATTGGTAAATTATCACCAGTGATTATTCCTTTATGATATGAGCAAAAATTACTGGACAGGAAAAAGGCCCTAGAGCCAACAGGCCTGGCATTTAGTTCGCCCAGAGGCAACATCTCTGCATTTCAAAACACCCCTTCAGTCCCAACTCTTCTATAGAGAAAGAAAAAAAAAATTGTCTTAAATTTGTGGTCATAAACTGTAAAGTTACATTAGCCCTGACACTACTGTCGTGTTTGGTCCCAGCAAGGCAATGTCTTGGTGCCACCGCTGAAGCAGCAGCATGACAGCAAAGCCCTGATCTCGGTCACATTCTGATGGATTTCGGGAAAGTCTGGTTATTCTTAACCCGTCCTGTGCCCGTGACAGCACGCTGCTTTTAAACCCTTCCGCACGCTCACAACCAATCCAGGCAAAAGCTATTTCTGTACACTTGGCCGCCAGCGCTGTCAGTACATTAAACTATCTTTGCTTCTCTCAGCCCCGTGTCCTTTCACAGTCAGACCTACAAAGCATGAGCAAACCCAAATGTGATATTCAAGGCCAGGAATAAAAGCTCTTGCTGTACGGGAACAGCAATAACATATGCTGTTCCAACTGCCAGTCTGCTACATCTTTTTTTTTGTGGTTGCTGAGCCTATTTCATTTAATGTGCTTTCTGTTTTCCCCCAGGTTTATTGTTTGATATTTATCTACATATAATACATGCATTTTTCATTTTCTGGATGAGTAGCAAAAAAGATTCAAATCTTCTCTCAGGAAGGCTGTGTTATTTGCCGTTACCACTGATGCTGTAGCCAGTAGCAAATTTGAGTATCCTCCATTTGGTATTGCAGCCCAAATCATTTATATTGTTGCAAACAAAAGGCAAAGTCCCATGCGAAACTAAAGAGGAGGATGAGTAATGCATCTGTTGCTTCGTTTTTTCCCATTCCTAGAGACTCCTCCGTCCCTGCACTGGCTTAGTTTATTTAAGATAACCGTCTCCAAGCAAGCCTTTCCCAAAGATCACGATAATACGCATTGATGAAAGGCAGTGTACACTGTCAGGGCGTCTAGAGCCCCATCTGACAACGGCCAGGTCCAGAGACTGAGCTCCCGCTCTCCGGGTCAGAGGGGGCACCACTGGGAATCAGCCACATGTCGCTCCCCTTTTCCTGGGGCACAAGGCTGCCCGACCTCTCGGCCACAGGCTCTGTTACAGTCCCGCGCTACGGGCAGGATACCAGGCAGCACTTTGCGATTCAGAAGCCGAAAAATCATTTTTGCAACAAATTTAGGTGCCGAGGCTAAAATTCTCTACATAAATACAGCCCTAAAACAGGCGCCTTTGAAAAACTAAACACAGGTGCTCTACTTAACTCAGATGTACAAAGAGCCATGTTACCTAATCCCCACTGACATCATTGAGAGCTGGATGACTAATTAGGGGCAGCCAAGCAAGGCTCTTGGCAAACTCAGCCCTAACAGGTTATTGCATCCTTAGCCACCTAAATCTCAGTGAAGGTGATTAAGTAATTTTTTTGGAAATATTAATGTTTTCTTCCTTTCAGAATAGTGGGTCTTAACTGCTTTATCCTGCCACCATCCTTATTCAGAGCTTTTCTTGATCTATGCTTTACAATTTACTTCCCAGTTGATAAATCACATAAAAATAAAACTTCCATCTTTTTCTAATTTTTCATTTCTTAGGGAAATTAACTTCCATTCTGACTCTCTCAAGTGGAATGATTTTCCCTAATAAAATGCCTGCACTGAGCAGTCACAGTACCATTGCCAAGCGCAGACTGGAACACTGGTTGTCATAAAGTGGTGCTGACCACATTCCTAAATGATGTGAAAGTTATCTGTAGACTGTAAGTCCTGTAATAAAAAGCAACCACAAAAGAAGAATGACAGCTTTTCTCATAGCACATCTGCTCAGAGACTCAACTATCAAATGTGTTGGGAAACAGTTCTGAAGGGATGAAATATAAGAGAGATATAAGGGAACAAATATAAGGGATGAAATATATGAGAAACCATTTGCATAATATCAAAAAAATCAGAATAAATATAGGTGTTTTACAGATGAAAAATTTTCCTCCTCTACCAGTAGGTACTGTTATTACATGGCAGATCACTGTACGTTTGGGAAACGGATATAAACATATATAACGTATAAAATATGTAAACACAGTGATGCTTACGGATAGAAAAAAGTGTATTAGGGAACTGCGTCCTAGCACTGGTAGACTCATAAATTAAAGCATGCTTCCTTAACATGGTCACTGCATCACCCTGGCAACTTCCTTCCAGATTCCTTATCAGAAATTTGTAATACGTGAAGAGTAAAGGGGGAATACAGCTTCCACTTCACAGTGGTTGCCTGGCATCTGAGTAGCTGAGTGTTACACCAGTATTTATGTCGTAGAGATACGATCAGTAAAGCTCTTGGCAACAGACCACAATAAAGCATTTCTGTTCATCAGAAAAGGCACCTTCCGCATTAATTCCATTTTTTGCATCAAACCTCATAATATTATGTTGTATACCTAGTAAGTTCCCTAGTTCTCCTAGATTTGCATAGTCTTTGAAAATCACTTTACGATTCTTACAGAAAAAATATTCTCAGACATTGAACACTGCTTTAAATCCAGTTGTTAATATTATTAGTGGTGGTTTAAACAGAAGCCTTGTTTAAGCCTGAACGCATTTCTGTGGGGGAGAGGTGAGGTACTGAAGGACTGAATCCTTGGCTCTTGGTCTGCTTTTTGACCCAGAAAGAAAAAGCGAACTCTCACATGAGGGGTCTGGCTGTGATATTTTGAACCTAACTGCAAAAAAGCCCAAAAAGCAGTTGACCATATGCAATGTCTAATTGATTAATCCTACTCTTTGGGTATTTCTGTTATTTCTAGTAAAAAGAATCATTAAAAAAATGGTTTCTGAGATTTCGTTTGTTGACTGTGAGCCCTGGCCTGACCTCAGCCTTGAATTTAAAACCCCAGTAGAAGTCTGAAATTAATCCACCTCTGGCTTAGTTATCAGTAATTATAATTATTAACAGAAGTGTCCAGTAAATGAATGGCTTTCAGTGACATGGTGTTTTCACTTAAAATAATGGAAAAATAAAAATGCTCTTCATTCTTAACTTGCAGCATCTTTTCCCATCACAATGCAGGACCTGGTCCTTACATGGGCGCAGTAAGAGACACAAGCCCAGCCATTTACCTGTATACTCATGCGTTTGCTTAAACACTAAAATTCCACGTCACAAACCTAAGGAGTTGAAAACTGCTCCCTCCTGTTGCACAGTTTATGGTTTGAACCTTGCTTTCTCTGCAGCTCATCGACAGAGCGAAGCAAGAGCGGCAGAAGCAGCTACCCTGGGAACACCAGCACTGGAGCTCCAAACCCTGCCTTGCACATCAGCGCTCCCAGCACGTGCCGGCTCCCTTGCGAAGGACATGCTTTCACCACGTGAAAAGGCACAACATTGCTCCCAGACTACCCCATGGAGGAACTTAGCGTCATCCTACGGTGTCTCCCATGCAGCATGAAGGAAACCTGCTGTCAGGAGCTGTTTGAACCCGGAGCTAGCTCCACCGGCAGGAGCAGACTCGGAGGAAACTGTCAGCCAGTTCAAACGCCGTGACTTCTTGTGACATCTCTCCAGCTGTCTTGTGACATCTCTCCAGCTCTCTGTCTGTAAGCTGCTGTACATGGACGAGATTTAATGGGGCTGAATGGAATACCTTCTGCCTATTGTCACAGGACTCCACAGCCTGGACCATCACCAAAACAGGAAACAGAAAACCTAAGCTGTGAATCCAACCAAACAAGTTGGCCAGATTATAACAGTGCTGGGAAAGCCCAGCTTTTATTATAGCTGGATTGCGTGCTGCTCAGCACTGCGAACCCTCAGAGCACAGCAGTAGTAGGAAATAACCCTGTAGGGAGCAGCCTGCAAGCCAAACACGGCGTAACCTGGGGAGGACAGTACACAGAAGCAGGGAGGAGGCAAGGGTAGGGCAGATGAAGAGTTATAAGGAAGAAGCCGGGAACGCATTTGTAAAAGCGCCTGAGGGGCTACAGGGAAACGCTGGTTTCAGGACAATAGGAACAGAAGTGACGGGTACAGCTTCGCAGCTGAATTACTGCAGGAATACATAAATTACTGCATGTGCATCATGGCGAGCCACGGCTCAGTAATTAAGTGCATGGATACCTCTCCACACATTCCAGCTGTGAGGTAAACCACGCTTTTTTGTGACTCCTCCCTCAAAATTTAAGCTTCCACGTTTTTCTGGCTGGGAGCATGTGCCCCATCACTCACTGCTCTGCTGACACGCAGTAACTCAACAGACTCTCTGGGTTCAACAACCCAAACACCCATGGGATTAAAGCTACACTCCTGAAAATTATTTAATTAAACTCTAGGTCAAGCTTTGTCTTATAAGGCTGAGCTGCTGCAGAAAAACAGAGCTAGGGTCACAAAATTAAAGACCATCTCACTGTGCACAGAGGGGAGACATGAAAGTGTCACAAGCCATCCCTTGGTGGCCGAGTCCCCCAATTGTTAATATTTGCTCTGCTTTAACCAGACAGTTTAATGGTCATGCCTATGCTGATATATCAATATACAAACCACCTCTGCACTGAGGGCTAAAAGAACCAGCTGAAGAAAAAGATAAAACAGGGTAGTCTAGATGCTGCCCCCAGGCTACACCCTTGCCACCTACAGTGAGATGAAATGATGGATCATGAGGTCCAGGGAAGACTTAATTCATAGGGCTGGGGCACTGCTGCCTCGCTGTTTCTGGAGGGGCTTGGCAGAGTAGCAAAACAAGGGAATAAATCGGGGTTTTCTCTGGCTGACTGTGCTTCTTCCTGCAGTGACTGCAGAGGCTGAGAATCGCCCTGGAGGTGTCCTTCCCCCAGACCCTACACAGTGGTCCAGTGAGCCCCAGATCTCCTCCCTTCCCCCTCAGTTCACAGAAGAAAAACACTAAGATGTTTCCGTTGGCTTTTACATCATCTTTTTGTGGAGACTAATCTTCAGTTTCAACAATACATCTTTTGTGAAGCACTCCCACCAGAAACCTTAGACACCTTCCCTAAGATCTGTTTGCTTACAGAAGACGAGGTAAGATTTGTTTAAACCCAGCTAGATTAATGTCTTGCAGACATTAGTGAAGTGAGATTTAATCAGGGTATTGCTCTACATTTTCCAGGGAAATAAATCACACTTATTACTAGGTTGGAATAAGATGTAAGGCTTGGGCTGAGAAAATTTAGTCTTTTTTGTTTTACCATGGGGTAAGCAAATGGATAATTTAAAAACTGCTGTAAGGATGTCGAACGAGGAGCTCAGCAAAAGGCCCTCAACAACTTGTAGGAGGGAAAAAAGAAAGCCGTAATGCCTAGTGCCAGCCCAGGGGTGGGCCTTGGTCCCCATTCCCTGCCTTGTGGAGGTCCAGTCCTGACTCTGTTTTACTCAGGCCTAAAGCTGTAGGGTCTGTATCAGTACAGACAGGAGTGTTAAACAGCATTTCAAGTAGATTCCGAAGGTCTGTTTGAGATCCTCCAGCTGAACTCTCCCATAATCCTGGGAAACCTCACTCCTCTTCTGGGTGTCTGTTTCTGCCTCGCACATGAGGATGTCTCCTTGCAGCAGAGGGGTGTTGCTGGATCAAACAACCTTTGCAAATCTTCTTACAGACCCTAAATGGAAACCATGATGGTCAGCAGGTCTCAGTGTGTAAGCTTATCCTGCTGCAATGGTTTCTAAGCTTGCAGTCTGCGTTTAACAATGAACATACAACTGTATTTATTCACCCCAGACATTTTTCTAAAACAAGCCTGGCTATGAAAAAAAAAAAAGCAAAAAAAAAAACCAGCCCTTTTTTCAGACCTTTGATTTAAAAACTGCTCTTTTTTCTCATTCAAAAAACAGAAGGACTTTGCTCTCAGGTATGAGAAGTGTTTTCTTTAGTACAAACGCCAGTACGTCCCCTTGTATAAAACCAGGTACATGCAAGAGACAAGGTTTGAGAAATCAAACTGCAAAGGTCCTCTCCTCTACACCAGCACGGAAACAAGACAGCTAAAGCCAATACAAATCTTTCTGCTAACTACAGGTTAGCATGTGCCAAAGTGCCCAAAATCCAAAAGCTTTACATCCTTTTCCCCTTACCCAGTGGGCTGTGCAAACACTGCATAAAGCACATTACAGCAACACGACCTGCAATCAAGGTTCAAACTGTGTAACAAAGCAGCACAAAACACAATGGGGCCAAGTCAAAATCTTATTGTGGAGCACAATAAAATATATCCTGTTTGGCATGAAGGAGAAAAGGAAATATCAGGCGAGGCAGCACAGTTGCTTGTAAATACCCTCCTACCAACGCTTTCCCTGTATAAATTAGTCCTCTGAACCCTGACTGCATCAGCATGAATCAGCCTGTCTGCTCCAAGGTAAAGGCTACGATTCTGTTTCGTGTTCAATGGGAACTATTTTCCCAGCCTTTTCTTCGCTTCCTGCTCAGAAAGAATAGACTCTCCAGAGACAATTTTGGATCTGGACCACAATCTTGCTCCCTTCAGATAACTAAGTATCTCTGGGCAGGAGTACATTTAAAGAAGCAGCTGGTAATTATGAGCCAAGTGCTCACTGGCAGGATTTCCCCCTGCTGCTGAGCCAATGCTTTTGGGAACTCAATGACTCTTTGGTGATAATTATCAGGTAAAACCCACAAGGCAGGGGAGGTTCCCTCATTAGAGCCATCAGCAAGAAACAACGCAAAAGTGGGCGGAGGATGGCAGAAAATCTGTCTGAGGGTTGCTTGACTCCCTTGTCCTCCACGCACCAGACAGGGTTACATGTAATTCCTGGGGATTTTCTAGGTAGTGCTTGAAAGCTACAAAATCTGTTCCCACACCTACAGCAGTAATAAAACCAAATGACCTTTCCCTTTCAGCTTATCAAAAAGAACTGGGCAGCACTGGAAATCCATCACAGCACTTACTCTTTTGGAGGGTTAAGGTCTTCTGGGCGAGCCTCGAAGAACCTGAAGACTTCATCGCACTGTGAAATGTGAGGAGGAAGCCGAACCAGTGCCTGCAAAAGAAAACAAGGAGGGAGAAGCACTTAGAAAAGTCAAGTTCAAAACATGGCCTCAAACACCTAAACTACCAAGCAAGAGGAGGCAAAGCAAACCTGGCAGGTGGAAGGGAATACAAAAGGAAAGCATCATGCCTGGCTACTTATCTGAGAAGTAAGGAAACAGTGTACCTTGACTGCAAATGTCAAGTAGGATTCAATGAATTTAGACAAGTAATGGCACCTAGAGTCGGCCAATGTAATTTTTTTGCCATGTGTACAAGTGCAGAATTTGGTCCACGTGTGCAAAACCGTAACACTGAGTAGATAAGTGCTCTGTGGCTGGGACAGTCTCCGTGCCATGTGTTTGCACAGCACCTCAAACAATGTGGTTAGGGCTTATGGGCTCTATGTCAATGCACACAAATTCAAGCAGTAAAAATCTACAGACTCAACACCCACTAATACAAAGGATTAATGTGCTTCATAAGGCTTTCCATTAAGCACATTAAGTCAACAGAAAAAGCAGAGTTTGCTAAAAAAACCCACGAAAAAACCAAACAACAATTTGCTCCTAAATTGACATGAAAAGAAGTTTGATTACCTGCCTGGAGGAAAAAAAAAGGCAGAGAGGCTATTTCTGCATGAAGGCAGCTTCACTGCAGCACATCTTGGCTAACAACATCCATACACTCTGCAAGGCACAGGTACGCAGCGCCTGTCACATCCAGTGATGGTTAAGTACAATTTGGGAAGCAACCACATACATTATGTTGAAATGTACTGGAAAGTGAGACTTGAAACTAATGAGACAAGCATTCAAGGCAAAGATGTGCTAAGAATTTGCTGTTCAGACTCTACAGCTTGATGGTGCCGCCAGAGGCCAGAGAGCTGTCCCCAGCCCACAGAGATGGGACAGCAGCTCTAAGTGATGTGACTCTGAGATTGCCTCCAGAAATGACCAGCAGGAGAGGAAAAGAGGCAGAGTTCACCTCCTCCTGGGCTAAGTTATGTTGAAAATAGGCCACAGGATAAATATAGACCAAGCTTCTTACAGGTGCCATAAACCTGTTTGACAAAATGAGATTGTCTGGCTCTTCTGCTAGTTGAAAGCAGGACAAACAATCTTGAAAGACGGATGAGAAACTGCACCAGAGCTAAATGAAGGTGCATTACAGCGAACTGGTTATACTAACCCATGAGACATCTGATTGATCTTGGTCAGACACACCAGAAGGCCCAGCCAAAGCATGAAGGCAGGACAGGGCAGTTGGTTATCCTCACGGCTGTTTTCAACCAAGCTTTAGAAGTGGCGAGATTTGTTTCCAAGACCACTCCCGCTTGGAGCTGCGAAGAAAAACAGCTGAAAAATGAAAAAATCCTGCTCTGAAACTGCAGGTCTCCAGTATTACATGCTGGGGTCTCGTTTGAGGTGGCCTGAAATTCAAAGCCAAGTGCTTCCAGACCTACAGCTCTCCTTTTCCTGGTGGAGGGATGTTATAAAAACACAAGAAAAATCCCTTTGATATCAGCAGGCCTATAAAGAACGAGGAGCTGGCCTTTGGTCATGTGCAACAGCACTACGGAGCAAAAGAAGATACCTTGCAATAAGGAAGCAGCATCAGATGCTGAAGCCTAGCAGCAGCCTGGCAGGTCCAAGTGCCGGGGCGTGTGTACAGAGCACTGCTGGTTGCGGCACTAACGCAGGATGGAACTTAACACGTGGAAAACTCAAGTACTTTATTTTGAGCGGAGGATGCCCTGGTGCCCATCGCTATCCACTCAGTCTTGCCATCCTGCCTGAAAGCGTAGCAAAGGCGTGAGCTCTCTGCCCTTATTCCTCGTGTGCATAAACGCATGCATCCAGCTGACAAATCAGGACTTAACACTGGGAAGTCAGGAACTACCCAGGAATAGTAACAATTACAGCACGTTAAAGGAGAAAGAGAAATGCCTCGCCAGCACAGGGACACGAGGACTTGTCAGGACACAGGCAACACTAAAGCATGTTTTGTTCCGCTGCATCTCAAGCAGGAGACAGACTTATGCAGAGGAGCAAAGCTGCCTCACCGACAGTGGATGGATGTGAGATTTAGTGATGGCTCTACTATTACTAACACCCTTCTTGGTTTGGGCAGGTTACTTAACCTCTTACCATTAAATCCAGCAGGGATATATCTTCAGTTACCCATTTACAATGCTGAGCAATAACACTTACCTAATCTGCAGAAAGGTTATGAGGCTCAGATATTTAATATCTACAGTGTGTTTTGAAATCTCAAAGGGCTTGATCTTATGCAGTCAATGGGGCAAGAGCAAGAACTGCAAATGATAGATATCATTACTAGAGAAACACAAATACCCACGTTATATGTATCACAGGGGGTCCTGGACATCAGATACCTTCTCAAAGAGTCACCACTTCCCTACAGGTCACAGGTGTTCAACCTTCCCAAAACCCAGGCTATAGATACCAGTGCTGAGCTGGAGCACAGAGTAGGCTCTCAGTGATGGAGGAGCACAAATCCTACCAAGCTGCCACGGAGATTTGTGTTTCTAAATCTTTAGAAGCTTTAGGAAATCTGACCCCCCTGAGTCAGTGGTCCCATGCCTGGAAATCTCCAGGAGCACTGTGGTCCTGTCAGGCCAAAGGGGGGTAATTTAAAAGCATCTCTATAACCCCAGGCTTTTGCAGGCAGTGGATAAAAATCAGCTAAAGCCATTTCCACAGCCAGTCATCCACCTTCCCACCCTACGGACACGGCAGCCCTGGGGCAGGGCAGGCTTTCCTGCTTCTGAATCACCGCCCAAAGTACTGCAATCTTCAGGCCAGTGCATAGAGGTGAAATGAAATCCACCCAGCAGTAACTTGCCATTGCATGTTTTTCAGGGAGCTCAGGTGTAAGTCTGCAGCCAGTCAATTTTTACGTGTTTTTGTTAGGGAACAAAACCTTCAGAAGGAGTAAGAAATGCTAAGAAAGGGTAAGAAATTGCAAACAAGGGTGTAAAACCAGGCAGAGTCAGTCTATTGATTTTGGACAGTGGCACGGAGCAGCAACAGTTTTTTAAGAAATAAACATCTCTTCAGCAAACACACAATGTCCACCCAGGAGCAAGCCAAGCCCAACGTGATTCCAGCAAGCGAACAAAAAGTGCATTGAGGACGAGGGACACCACTGTCACTCTGCAAGGGGAAAATGCAAGTTTCTGGCATTTCCAGCAAGACAGTTTCAGGGCAGAGCTGCAATAGCCTGAAGGAAAGACTGCAGGGCTAAAGAAACAAGGGTAATGAAAAAAAAAGAGGAAAACAGATGGTGAAAGGATGGCAAGGAAGTGGCATTCCTCCTTGTATGTGGAAACCAGAGGTAAAGGCACACAGCTACAAACAGCAAGCATTCAGAAACAGCAAGGAATTTGCACAGGAAAGGTGAGAGATAAAAAGTGCCAGGGAGCAGGATTCAGCCTTGCACAACCGCCAAGTATTATCAGTAATAGCATGTTTCCTTGCTCAGCACGCAAAGGCGGACATGTGCTGCTCAGACCTCACACGCTCCTTAGGAGATACGAGTTTATGTGTTATTTCAGCCCGTAACGATGTCTGTCTCTCTGTATTGCACGTTTCAGGCAGACTTGCAGAGTGGATGATTCGAAAGGCTATTAGAAAAGCTGTTCATGTCAGGCAGGGCGTGTGCGAGCAGCCCTCGGCACGGGGGATGGCCGTCTGCTCACGGAGCACCAGCTCATCCGCAGGCAGGATGCTGCCGGCACGGATGCACCAGGCATGGGAAGGGGGTTCATGGCCGAAGGGGACGTGAACTGCAGTTCCGTGGGGCTCTGTGACAGCTCAAAGGCTTCACAAAATACACGCGCATGGGTATGAAACCACGCAGGTACTTGTAAGGATGCCCTGAGCGCTGCGGGGGCAGACACACAGACATGTATATGTAGAGATAAACAGCGTGTGTGTAGGCGTGTGTGTATACACGCACAGAATGATAGTCACCCCACTGAAGGGGTGAATTTATGTCTAAAATGGGAGACCGGTCACACTTGTCTCTCAGCTTGTATAATCGCTAGAGAAAGAGGCTGCTCTGTCTCCCCCACCGTGGATGTCAAGCTCTGGGTAGGGTGAATCACTGCCTGCCTCTGCCCACAGCCCATTGAGGGAGTTGCTCTTGGATCCCTAATGTTCAGTGGGGTTAATCCCAGCTCAGCACACAAATACACAGACACAGCTGACAGTACCGCATAGGTATGACTCCCTGACTTTTCATATTAAGTATCCTGCTCTCAATTGTCAATCATTTTAATTAAGGTTAACCAGTAGTGGCAGACATTTTGGAATGGCAATGAGTCCGGCAAGGGGGAAGGTGCAATTAAACTAGCTCTTTTCTCAGAACAGAGAAATAAATCATTTCACCTAAATGAAAATACTTTCCATTTCTGTTTTGTTGAGAGCCACCACGCTTGAATCCAAAGCTCTGAAGCGTGGAGGTTTGATGGCCAACACTGAATGTCAGACAGAGACACATATGAAGAGTACACGGTGGTGACTCAGACTGGCGAAGAAGTGGGGAGATGCAGGAATAAATAAAGAGCTGAAGGAGGGAGGGGAAGAAGGTGTAGAGTTTTGGAAGTAACTGGGAGATAGTTCTGGGCCTCTGGCATGGAAGGACCATAAGGCAATGGAAAGCAAGGCTCTACTCCAGGTGCTGAGTGGCATTGCAAATAATTAACTCTCGTTACTGCAGCTGGTCTAAACACAACAGGATTCTGAAATGTAGATTAAAAAATGACAAAGTTTGAATGTTTTTCATTTAAACTCATTCATTCTTGATCATGAATAACTAATAAGTGCATCTTCAATCAGCACTAGCTTAGTTGTACAATGGATGGAGACAGAAACGTCTGTGTATCTGTCTTGACAGGTTCAAGAATTAAACCTTGAAAGAGAGGCAGGACTGAGAGACCAAGAGGGCGGTAATTATGTTTTTGAAGTGTGGTGTCTCACACTTTGAACATTAATAAACGAATGACCAATATTTCCTGGCACTGATGTGACTTACTCATCTATTTTTTATTTAGATGGTGTGTATTTGGGTTCACAAGCTTCACTATAGAAAAGCCTGTAAGCTTCTACTTAAATCCACCTCCAGAGGGGACAGCATGAAAGCAAGTGACAAATTCAAGTAGATGTTTATGACAACTGGACTTCACGCCTTAAGAGCTTCCCTGCACAAAGATGCTTTCCTCAACTAGGACCAACATGCACAAAGATGCAAGTCTGCAAAAGCTGGCCCGAGTCTCACCAGAGGGCTGTGGAAGGAGAGAGCGGTGGTTTTCTGAGCCGTCGGCCTGAGAGGTCCTTCTTCAACACCGGACGCTACATACTGGACAAGTACACACCAGAGGTGTGTTTGGGAGATCAAAAGCTCAATAAATAAAATGCCCCTGGCAAGGCAAGGGAAGGCTATGAAGTTGCTCTTTCTTTCAGATTGGCAAAAACTCCTAAACAAATTAAGAAAACCAGGCCCAATGAGCCCAGAAGACCTTAAATCACACTAAGCTAATTCCAAGCCTACAGTTAAGAGGGAAATCATCCAGAGATACCAATTCCAGTGGGCAGCACAAACTTACTGGCAGAACGCAGTTTGTTTGGTAACTCGCTCAGGTTACCGGTAAGGATATCCAGACTCTGCACTTTCACGTTTACAGATGAGAAAAGTCCCAGAAATCTTCCCCTATGTGTCCCACTTCCCTGTTTTCCAGTGCAACTTTGAAGTTTCTTGCTGCCTTAGCAAAAACAGTGGCCTAATTACCTCTGTAATGGCATTTCTCTAAGCCGGTACAATGCAATGAAGAATCACCCAGGCGTGAGGGGCCAGGAGGCCCATGCTGTAGGGTGCAGGCTCATGTCCCTGATACAGAACTTTCTGCAGACCTCCCTTACTGCCAGGTCTCCCCACAAACTCTCAGACAGCCTCTGCCTGTCACTGCTCCTGTGCCTGGTGCAGGAACCACAACACATCCAAACAGCAGAAGTCAGACCTGCTTCTCAGCTGTGCAAATCACCACGCTCTGTCAGAGACACTCTGCAAAACCAAAACAACAAATGGCCGAACATCTGCACCACTCATTTGCCAGGGCCCATTTGTGCTTTGTATTTTTTGGGCAGGTAAAATGGATGGAGGACCCTTATCTGACAAAAAAAATATACCATAAACTTTGCATCTGAACCTGCCTCCCTCCTCTGCTTCCTCACAGATTCCAGTGGATAAGGGTCTATTGTCTCTTTATTATCCCATGACAGATTTCCTCCTTCAACTTCACCCACATCATTCCAGCACAATTCTCTAAATTTTTCAAAATTAAGCATGTTGTCTGCCTACCCATTTTAGGAGTAGCATGGTCCATAAGCTTTGCACTCATCTTTTATAGAAGCAGTATGTCAAAATGATGCTCCTGCTCTACAGTTCCACACAATTCTCTAAAGAGTCAAAACATCCACTGGACAGGGGAAGAAATACAGAAAACAGCTAACACTTCTACAGAGGTGGGCATGATCCCACTTGCAAGTCACGCACATACACCAGTAGCTGCTACAGAGTAGGAAACAGTAGTGAGTAATATTATTTAAATAGAGAAAAAAATAACATCTTTTCTTACACCACGAGGGGATTCATTGCATTTCACTTCAGCTTTCTAGAGGTTAGCATTGCAGCTAAGCGAGTTACTCAGGATCCCTCTGTAGTTACAGCTGAATGGAGGGAGATCCTGTGTCTGGTGAAGCAAGGCCACTCTGGTTCAGAATCACCGCCTAATTTTCTGCTCCCAATTCACAGCTTTCTGTTATTCCTGATTAACTTCATATTGGGATGGAAAGATTACAGTAAGATTCTGAAGGTCATGTTCCCAGAAACCTTGTAAATGGTGACCTTCGGTGAAGGTAGCAAGGAAGCATTTCTGAATTTTAAGCCTCTGGTAAGCCCCAGAGATGAAATCCTGTCCCTGCTGAAGGTCAGTAACAGAACTTCCGCTGACTTCACTGTACCAAGAAGCTCTCCTTCTACAAGCTGTTTCCCTAAATTCTGTGTGCCTTTGAAGTTCAGTGCCTGACTTTCATCATTATTTTCAGCCTTGTGGACTTTCATATGCTGGGACAGGTTTGGAACAGCAATAACATATGACATTTGTTCTTTGAATAAATGCAAATTGGATGAAGTGTAAACATTCAAAAGAAAAACTTATTGTCATAAATTATGCAGACTTAGAAAGGCTGGGAGAGGTATGACTTGCAACTCTCAGTTCCCTCTGTTTATTTACACAGGTTGCCAACTGCGTGCTGTGGGATTTGAGGATGACTGGGTAGGTCCTGTGCCCGGCCATGGCATGACCAACTACCATCTGCATTTACTCTCTGTCATTAGGATGAAGCTGTAGCAGAACAAGAAGAAATCAGACCATAACTGGATCTGATGACAGGCAGGATATCATAGGTACTTCTATACTGGTTTTGAAGAGTGAGCACAAACTTGCCCACCATCAACACTGGACACAAATTAGTGTCCAGGCATGGGTTTGGAGTCAAATGCAGGGGATGGAAAAAAAATCCCTGGCATGATTTACTGTGTCTGGTTCTGAGCTCCCCGGTTCAAGAAGGACAGGGAACTGCTGGAGGGGGTACAGCAAGAGGCTACAAAGATGATCAGGGGACTGGAACATCTTCCTCATGAGGAAAGGCTGAGGGACTTTTTAGTCTGCAGAAGAGAAGACTGAGGGGGGATCTTATCAATGCTTACAAATACTTAAAGGGAGGTTGCTGGGAGAATGGGACCAGTCTTTTTTCAGTGGAGCCCAGTGATAGGACAAGAGGTAATGGGTACAAACTTGAACATCGCAAGTTCCATCTAAACATGAGGAGGAACTTCTTTCCTTTGAAGGTGGCAGAGCACTAAAACAGGCTGCCCAGAGAGGTCGTGGAGTCTCCGACTCCAGAGACATTCCAAACCCACCTGGACACCATCCTGTGCAACCTGCTCTAAGTTGCTGCTGGCAGGGGGGGTGGACTAGATGATCTCCAGAGGTCCTTTACAACTTCTGTAATTCTGTGATTCCCAGCACTAGTTGAAGCACTCACCTAGCTGCAGCCCAGACTGTTCAGGCACAACCACAGTCATACACATTCCAACAAGATACATGCCAGGGGGATGGATGAAGCCTGGACTTTCCTTCCTTAATGACCGGACACCCCATGCAGAAAGACACTATGGAGCATGTAGTCCTCTTGAAGCACTCAAGCAGACATGAGATGCAATGCCTGCTCAAGCTTTTCAGTGACTATGAGCCTCGCTCTCCAATGCCATCCAGATTTAAACATCTTCTACTGTGAAGTACTGAGGCAAGCTATATAGAAATTATAGCAAACTGCAAGTGAAATAAAAAGACACTACATCAGGCACAAGAACCTTATGAGCCAGAGATTACTGGAAGCTGGGATAATATTGTGGAGAAGTCACTATAGGTTTGTCACACTCGTTGCTGGGCCCCACTGTGGTTGCTGCTGGAGACGGGAAACACTGAGCTGTGGGAAACTGGGCTAACCCATCACAGCTGGGTCTATGCTCATAAAAGCAGCGCCTATTAAATAGATTCAGGATACAGCATGGCTTTGGGGAAGCATCCAGCCATGTCTCCGAGCTGGGCAGCAGCAGACGTGCCCCGTATCATCTGAACCAGAGCGAACTGAGCCAGGCTTCTCCAGGAGAGAAAAAAGGAATTGAGGAGGAGGGCGGCAATCACAGCGCCGCAGTGTGAGTGAAGGTGCCAGCGGCTGGTGCCACAACACGTCCCTCGGCCATGACCGGCGGGGCGCCGGCGGGCCTGGACAGGTCAGGTCAGGTCGGGTCTGTCTGGGGCACAGACAAAGGGGTCCCAGAGAAGCAGTTGCCCTCCCAGGCGTAAGTCATGGCTTTCTCCATCAGGCATCCGCCGGGTGAACCCTGACATCAGCCCTCACCACTCATGTCGCCGGCAGTTCCTGTCTGAAGGAGGGCGGCTGGGGATGCAGTGGGACCCTACATATTTTAAAGAGAGCCGTTCGGCCGCCGGCAGGAAGACAGTGCGTTAATTGTCGCACAAGAAAGACTGATCTCATGAGATAAGACTTTAATCACAGCTTCCTTGCCTGGGGCGGGGGGTGCAGATGGCATGGGTTTCACTGCTCCCCAGTCCAGCGTGCCTCAGGCACTTTGGCGATCTGCTCCCAATTTTGGATGAGCAAATGTCTGACTGAAGTTCTTGGGACTGTATTTTTTCCCCTCCACCTGCTCCTCTAGCTTTCTAAAAACGGAAAGAAAACCCCACAGGAAATGAGAGAGGAAGTCTGGGGTTTAAATTATGCGCTGACTGACACACTCGATACCTCTACAAAAACTAGGTATCCGTCTTGCTTTGGAATGACTTTTAATCTACTATCAGAGGATTAATTATCATCAAATCAAAAACCCTAAGATAGAAAAGAAAGATTAGGTGACTTAACCTTCTTCTCAACACAGCTATGCTTTTCTGTCCTGCAATAAATTTCCAGGCTTTCACTCACGAGGAGAAGCACTCCTGGAAGCTGCCAGTCCCCCCCCAGTGCTGTGCCAGCTGGCACTGTCCCTTCCTGTGGCACTGGGGGACAGACGGGCAGGGAACAGAAGAAAATGCAATCTTAGTTGTGCCTCTCTGCCTGCTCAACTCCTGCATTCATCGAGGCTGAACTCAAAAGAAAGTCCACATTTTGGGCAGATGAGGCTTATGGCCTTTACTGGGTAAATGAGGCACCAATCCAGCACGTAATGTTTGCCGGGGAAAATGCTGCGAGGACCGTGGGAGCAAACAGCAGCCCGTTTTCACCTGCCCCATTAGTCCTCCTGCTGTTTGGGAAGGACCATCCTTACTTATGGCGGATTCAAGGCAGATGAAGCTCTTGGTAGTACCCATCAAGGAATGCCCAATGTTGGCAGTGGACACCAGCCCCCCGCAGCAGGGCTGCCAGACGCCTTCCCCGCAGCTCTTACCCTGCAGTACTCGTCGATGGGCTTCAGCCTCTTCACAGCTACGTCTCGGACATGGCTCCTCCGGAACAGGATCTTACCTGAGGAGGGAAGAGATGAAAGGGGAGGGTTAGGGGCATCACCTGCCACGCAGGATAGCCCTACAGCACCGAGCAGAAAGGTTGGCAGGCAGGGTTTCATCCCCGGCTCCAACCGCAGCTGCCGGCAGTGCCGGTGGCTGAGCTCCACAGCCCCGTTACACCCCCGGCGGAGGAGCGCCAGCACCGGAGAGGTTCGCACAGCAGCAGCTTTGTGTGACCGCGGCCCCCGTCACTGCAAGACAGACAGGAGGGCACGCTCGGAGAAGATGCGTGCAGCAGATCCGCTCCTGCCCTCGCAGCAAACCGCACAGAAACACACCGCGGGGCAGGCGACGGAGGGCATGGGGCAATAGCTACTACGGGAGCGTGCGTGGCACCTCTCCCAGCTGGATGCTGCTGGTCTGGAGTTTGCACAGGAGATGCAGCAGACGGCCAACAACCACCACAGGCACAGCAGCTTTGTGAAACCTCGGCGACTGCCACCAGAGCCCTCCTCGTGTTGCCGAAAGGGGACCATAGGGACTCATAGGGCAGAGGGAGTTTTTCCGATTTCATCCTGTAGATAATGCCAAAAGTTTTGGTTCCCTTTTAGTGATGGTGTTATCCTGGAATGGACCAACACCATCCTGTGACTCCCTTCTACTTCGGGGCCACTTTGGCACATCCGTGCTGTCGGCGCAGGGAGCATTGCTGGGGTGGGACGCCGACTCCATCTACACCCCATGCCTGCCCACTCAGCCGCCTCCCACTGCAGGTGCTCCTGCCCTTGCACACAGACAAACCACACAGCCAGCTCACGAGCAAATACAAGGCTCTTGGTGACAGAGCCCTGATAAATCTACAGAGGGAAACCAAATAATAGAAGAAAAATAAACAAACTCTTTTTTTGAAAGTATAAAAAAATAATAATCTCAGTGTCCTTGCTGGATGACATTTCTGCAAGCCAGTTAAGATTAAATAAACAGCTGCATTTTGTGTGAAACTGATTTAACAAAGTTTATCAAAATAATCTAGGAGCTGAGCTTCCCCACACACAGGGATGTGATGGTATGTTTTTGGCTTGAAGGGATTATATCTTCATATCCTTTTTTGGTGGTTTTCTTCCCTTTTTCTTTTGTGCTGTATTTCTTTTAATGTGATGAGAGAAGAATAAATTATATGTTCTCCTTGCGGTGGAAGACAACACTATCTGCCAGCATTATTTAGTCCATGAAATGTCTACGTAAAAAACCCACCAACTTATATACCACCCCCTGCTCCAAACTTCTTTTGCCAACAGGCAATTGAGATACTCATCCATAGATCATGGGATAAGAAAATAAACTAGGACATGAAATCAGATCCAAAATCTGAATATGTGGCTTTGATTTTGTCATGATTACACAAGCTGAGAGGTTAACGAAACAGCAGCCCTTAACAGATCAGTAGCAGAGGCTCTAAACTCTCCCAGACTCTGCCCCTTTTGGTTGCCTTTTCCTCCATAGCTGCTAATCTGGAAGGCGTTAGAGCCTTTTGTTTCAGACAGAAGAAAGTGGTTTATCTTCATCCCCAATTCTGGCAGCAAAACAGTTTGTCCTGTGAGGTAAAGCCATTTCCTCGTGCCATAAATTTACCTCTCTGGGTTCCCTCTGGCTATCTCATTACAAAGCTGGTGCTGAGCCATCCCTGTAGGATGTGATGCCACGTGGTCACAGAGCACAGGGGAAATCTTCAATAGGTGTCTGTGATGTTCATCTCAGCTTGAGCGATTTAGTCAAAAGCTGCTGGAGAAGGAAAGTGACACTCCCATCTCTGTGTCTCCCACTTTGGACACACCAAAACATTGCTGCTTTCCTGCTTCTCTGCCCAGTAAACAGGGAGAACTACCTGTGCTTCCAAAACATTTCTTATTTCTAGTAGCCTCCAGGATCACACTGCACTTGTACTGCAGAACTGCAGTAAGGTGCTTTTTTGGGCAGAAGGGCTGTGGGGGTAGCTGTAGAGAAAAGACTACTCCTTTCTCAGTGCTCCAGAAATACTGGTGTGGGAGATCTTGGTATTTCTTTGCCACTTTTATAAATACACTGCAAAGAGAAAGCGACATTTTGGAAACATTCTCACTTTCTGGCTTTCCTGTTTTCAGTTCAAGCCACGAGTCGAAAGTCGAACTGGTGACCATATAAAAACATAAAGGAACTAAAGACTTAAAACACATTAAAGATCTCCTGTAAATGCAATTCAGCTTTCCTAAAAAGACAGGGAGGCCCGCTCTTCAAAGTAACATAATAAATGAAAGACTCAAACATAAGAAACAAGATAAATATAATAAAGAACGTTATATTAAACACAGAGTACAAAAAAGACCCCAGGATATGATGAGTCTTAATTCAGTCCTTAAATGGAGATGGAAAATAGCAGGATGACTGTGGTGTTAGGATGAAGAAAAGCCCAGAAGGTGCTTCCATTTTTATCCCTTTAGTAAAAGGAAGATTTTTCCCTCTGCTATTGGAAGCTGGAAAAGGCTTGATGAGGGCTGTGGGGAAGACCTGTAGCTGGTCAATCCAGTATGGCATTCATAACTGAGATCTGGAGAAAACTGAGTAGTTTAGAGCACCATGGAGTAGCAGTCAACAAGAAAAAAAGCAAGAATTAAAACAAGGACACTCCGCAAGCACATCCAGTTCCGGTGGGCAGCAAGAAGGGACCCACTCACAAATCCTGGGGGTCCTCAGGCCGAGAAGCCTCATTGCCAGGGGTACTGAAGCACCTTTAACAAGGGACAATTTCCCAAACACCCAGCTTCTCCCCTTCTCTGGGAAGACAGACTGCCAACAGAAGCTTGTCCGAATCCATCCCGATCGACCATCAAGAGATCAACCTGCAGATGCAGTATGAGTTACCAGTGGTTCCTCCAGTTCCCCCATTTCTACTGGTCTTTCTCTGAAATGTACGTAAGAGCTGGTGAGGAGCCCTTAGGATGGCAGTGGAAAGGAGCATTTCACACAGCGCTAACACGAAGCAGGGAAGTCCTGGGGTGGCCAGTAAATGCAGAACAGCCCGGGCAATTTCCTTGCGAGGGTGGAGCCGTGGTTTACGTGCTGCTTGGCTTTTCCTCTGGGTAGCTTCCACATCTCTAAGGAAGGGATCTACTTCTACACGAGTACATTCAGCGCTGCTTCCTCTCTCCTGAATTTTACTGCAGCTTTTTTAAGCCTACTGAGGCACTACAGCCCTGTTTTACAGAAGGATGAGGAGCCTTTTTAACCATGCTGCAAGCCCAGCTAGGAAGTGGAGAAGTCTGTGTTGGTCTCAGATGGGAAGCTTCAGGTTACACAGGACAGCACTGCCTCATGCACCTATTTCATTGCGTGATGTGCCAGGCTCAAACTGGGCCAGGGGAGGTACGGCACATGTTCGGAAGGGCTGCGAGGACTGCAGCACTGGGAAAGAGAGATGTGGGGAAGATAGAGGGCTCCAGCCCTGCTGCTAATGCAGGATAACATTATTTATTTTTACCCTTTTTTCTTTAAAGAAAATATTATTCCTAGGAAATTAATGTGGATAAGAGGCAAAGTATCAGGTTTAGCATTGTAGGGGACATCTTAAGTCATCCCTTCATCTCTCTGTCTATATATATAGATGTAGCCTTTAATTCTGCGACCACACACCCCTTCTCCCACAAGACCCCAGTTTCCTCCTGTATACACAGCGGGTGCACAAAGTGGGAATAATAAAGCCATGCAGGAGACCGTCTATCTGGCAGCTGCTGATTCGGCAAGTTTAAAAGTATCCTCTGAATATCATTTTATTTCTGCGTAACCTCACACTTGGAGTAGTAAAGGCTTAAAAGCATCCCAACCCTCTGGTCCTCCCATTAGCCTCCAGTCTACACACCAGAGCCCATAGCCTAACACTTTGTAATGCTCAAGGGCGTGGTTCATGCAGAGAAGCAGCTAAGCTCCTGGTGGGCTTGGTGACACTGTGGAGCATGGTCTGGAGTCAGCACAGCACCAGGCATCACTAGGCTGAGAAGCACTACAAGTCCCCAAGGGGATGCCTAAGCAGGAGACTCCAGTCTTTCCTCTTCCCGGGAGGGGGACATACACTATACAGCCCCTCCAGTCACCGATGAATCTAGAAAGAACATAGCCCTCACGCAGTTACAGGTTCTCCTTTTGGGCTAAGCAGTTTCCTCCAGTGTAACTAAACCCATTTTGTTGCGCAAGGATTTTTATGAAGGCTTCTACTCCTCACGCATTGCTGTCATTATTTTTATACACTGAAGAAGCACAGATGTGCAATCAGATATGACACAAATTCTCCTCAACCCATTTAAGCTGTGACATCCAACCCAGGATACTGCATGAAACTTTCAGGCACCTATCACACAATGTAATTCCCAAATGGAGCATTTAAAGGTACGCTGCCACCTCGCAATGTAAAATAGATAACAGCACAGCGCTATGGGATAGAACAACAATTTTATGTTTCTCATGAAGTATGTGTGATTGTCAACCAGATGGCAATCTGACAGCAACAAAAAAGAGGTGTGTTCCTTATAAAGTAACACCTTTCTTTTACATGGGGATCCCAGTTCCCATGAATTGTTTCATCCATGATTTCCTGGAGTCAGAAAGCCAGTGCCAGGGTCCTAACATTGATGGCATTTGCTCCTGACAAAGAAAGGGGAGGGAAATGATTCATACTGTTTCCACCGGTGGGAGGGGGAAGGACTTTTTTTTAATAAGTAGAAACTCGTGACAGAGTCAGAACTGTTGGCTGAACCTGGCTGCCAAAGAGCTTCAGTTGATAAAAGGCTTTGCTAATCAGCAGGAATTACTATGGAAGGTGACAAGAGGTGATGGAGACAGATGGGGCAGCCAGGAAAGACAACACAAGCAATAACAATATATGGGGGATGGTGGGGAGGGTGTCCTTCTGCACTGGGATCCTGTTTTTACTGTGCAATGTTAAAGAAAATCACTGAGAAGCCGTAAAGCCTGGGAAATTACATGGCTTGACTATAAAAGAAAATCACCAAGAAGAGAAATCTTCCTCCATTAGAAATGATAAGGAGAATATGCCCTTCTGTGAATAATTACAAGGGTAAACCAAAGACAGGCAAGAGGTGAAGCTGGATTCCCCACCAGCAAAAAGCTCCTACCTCTGAACCTGGCTACTTTCCACTGTCTGTAGGGGTGGCTACTATCCTCCAGGGACAACAGCATCACCTCTAGAACAGCTTCAGTAGTACAGACTTTGGGAATTCAAGCGCTGAGCACAGCTGGAAGAATGAGAAAAGCCATGAGCACTGATGCCGAAATTCAGGAGCGACAGATGGGGGCCACAGGGTGCAAATCTCAAGCTAACAGCTCTGTTACTGTTTGTATAGTGTCTTGCATAAGCCAAGGGCTACTTCATGTTGCTCTGTGTTGTGCTGCGGGCACCCAAATAACCCACTGCTCCTGCAATCTCTTCTTCAGTTGTGTCAGCTGCAAACTCCCACCTCTCCAAAGCAAGGCAGGAATTATGGCACAGGCAAATTATGCAGTGTTTGGTCTGGAAAGGGCGGGCAAAAGTGCATAAAAATTACCCTTTTGATTTTCTTATTGTGGGGCGGCTCTCTGTGCATTGGTCTGTAATGCACCAGCAAAGCCAAAGAGATGCTTAAACCAACTTTACCACTGGAGTACAGCAAAGTACAGCACCTACCCCGCACAAGAGGATCTCAGCGTGAGCACAAGTCCCCAGATCCCTTAAAACTGAACTTCCCAGTTTGGGAGTGATTGCAAAATGTTGGGAGTGTTGATTCAGTGAGTGAAGTCTTCAATTTTTGCAGCGAAATCTGTGCCTCCTCAAACTACACAGGTTCCCCAAGGTGGAAAGTGAACTCGTGTAATTACAGGTCGCAAGTGCTACATTAGCCAGCAAGCAGCCAACTGCTTTTAATTGCAGAAAGCAGTCACTTTGTCCGAGGGGAGAGGGAGAATGGGAGAATGGTATTTATACCTGCAACTACCAGCAACTGGCACACCCTCACCCGGAGGAACTGACCCGATGATAATTTCGAGTCCCACAGAGATGAGGAGCCAAAAGAGGGTCACGTTTTCAAAACATCCGAGAAACACTGCCTTAGGAAACAGTACGGCTTCCTCACACAGAGGATGCAGGAGTGTCCCCCTCTTTGCATAGAGTCTTTGCTACGCCAGGAGCAAAGGGCACAGAAAAACAGGAAAGCGTATGCAGATCCAAAGCATCACCCTTGCCTATGCATACTTCTCCCCTAAGATAAGAATCTGCACACTAACACATCCACTGTACCCTGTGGTTTTTTGAACATCCTCCAAAAAGATCAGTTCCCAAATTTCCAGGACCAAGCCATCTAATGCGCAGAAATATCAGGGATTAAATAATGAGCAAACTACCTAGACCATATACCAAACTGATGAGAGAAATGACAAACACTATGTCTCATTGCTGAAACACTTGGTTTTCCTCCTGTATCAGCTGATCAGCAGTTTCCTGCTTTCACCTAGGTAGTTAGTGGCTCTTAACCTGTGATCTCCAAATCACTAGTAGTCCACAGACAGTCTGCAGAGCTATGTTCAAGAGTAACTTTCACTCCCTGGCCAGTGTAGGAATGATGTGGATCCCTGTATGTTGGTCCAATGAGTTTGGGAACCAGCAGTCCCTGTTTCTATTACATATTTGCTAGTGAACATGCTTGTATCATCCAAGCTACTCCTGCTCCTAATCCCAGAGTAGGAAAAGGCAAGAGCCTCTCAAATGCCTTTGTGCCACCTTAGCCATGAAAAATGTTCTTCCTGAAGGGCAAGACCATGCCTCTGTAGCTACATTAACTAAACTCTTCCTCTGCTTTTTCCAAAAACACATCAAGTACCACTTTGCTCAGTGGGGTCTGTTGAAGTCAATAGGAGTCTTTCTACTGACACTCAGTGGCAAGGACCCTCAGGAAGAACCATCTGGTTCCACCTCAATCTTTTAAAGCAGGAGTCTTAACGAATTGAGCCTATTAAAACATTTGCCCTGTCTTATTAGCTCTTATGAGACTTGTCATTAATGCCTGCGCTGGCGTGACACTAAGCCCGAGACACTACCTCACACACGCTGGGCCAGTGCCAGCCTCGCCGACAGGGAGCCTTTGAGCTAGATCCACTGGGGTCGAAGACCTTGCGGGAAGGTCACTGGATGGAGATGGATTTGCACCACACCCTTGCCAAACTACACTGGAAAAGCTCAGTAAGGTCCTAGCCACATCCTTTGGCGTGACTGGCAATAACACTGCTTGGGAGACTCCACCCTTAAGCTGGTTGAGAACCGGCGCTGTGAATAAAATAATACTTGCGCTCACACCACGTAGATCAAAGTTATTATTACTAGGAGGTAGGTCACGCAATAACATGGTGCTATGGCATATACTCCTACAGGAACATTGGAGGTAGAAATTGAGGGACAGGGATGCAAAGGTGGCTTCACAAGGTCACAAAATGAGCAAACACTACTAATGACAGCAATAAAGCCAGTCTCTAGATCCCTCTGCTGATTGCACGCAGAGTGAAAACATATCTACCTTGGCATCTGGGGCCAGAAAGTCTTTCTGTTCAAACATTTACTCTAATCAAAAACGAATCCTCGATTTCTGCCACAAATGAGGCAAAATTATCTTCTGTGGAAGACCTCGATTAAGTCAGCTGCCAGGTACACATGTCCCACATTACAGGAGGTGAAATTCAGCAGTCAGAGTGGCAGGGACAGTGCTCCTCAGAGCAGTTGTGGTATTTGGAAGGCACCAATTAACACAGAAATTAAACAAATAAACAGCATGGCGGCAAACAGAACTAGGTGCCTGTGCTTGTCAGAGGCTGGAACTCACCAGCTAGGGTTTCAGAGAGCTGTATTCAGAAACCAAACCCCCTGTGCTTTGCAAAACAGAGCACTGTTCTCTCTTTCCAAAGGGAAGTGCTCTCCTGGAGTCCTCTAAGCAAAACCTGTGACTAGTTTTAAGCTGAATTTTCAGTAGACAATAACAGGCCCTGCAGCCATTGAACGACAACCAGACCAAAGCTGGCCAGCCTCCGAGTCAGGAAGCTCACCAGCAGACCAAGACACCATCTCAAACCACAGGCATCATTCTCTGGTTCCAGACATGTCCTTTTACTATGTCTTACCTTTTTGTATCATTAAGACAATCTCTGGTAGGGATTTCCTCTCTGCCTGCTCTGATAAAGCTAATGTTGATTTCAAAGGCTCAGGAGCCCCGAAGGCAGGGACGGCCGATTTCTCTGTGTGACAGGGGAAGAGAGATGAGCACTGGCGTTTTCAGCCCGTGCTGGGAGTCGGACTGGTGCAGCCATGTTTGCACCTCCCTGTGCTGACTCCGAAGCCGGACCTGCACCCCTTCCCCTGCCTCCTCTGACCCTGCAGTGCAATAAGCCAGCTGGGATGTGCCAGGTGGCCACAACGCCTGACGAAACAGCCTTTGGGTCAGGTCTGTGGCCAGGCCACCCAGCAGCCCCTCCTCTGTAACTCCTGACCACGAAGCTACCCTTGTTGCCCCTTCCCAGCTGATGGACGCACAGCTAACCCCCTCCTTGGGTAGGCAGTGGACATGGTGATCCGTGTGGGCACATGGAGCCTGCACCAACACGAACCAGTGTCCAGTCACTCCACCTCCACGGGACAGCAAAGCTCACTCAGATTGCTCCACCTCGACTGCATGACTAAGAACACTCACGCCAGCAGCTACCATGGCTCAGATGATGCACAGGAACAGGGAAATGATTTTATAATTACTTATCAGATAACCAGCCTGCTTCACACACGGCTCCTCCATGTGGGAGCACTTCAGGCATTTCCAGCTCAGGCCACCTAATACAAACTACGCTCACGTGCAGCTTGGCGCCGGCGCTGCCTGCTGATGCCAGAAGACCATCAAGGACAATCTCCCTGAAAAATTCCTCTTGGTTCCTCCAAGTGCAAGTAAGCACAGTGTTAAGGGTGCGAGAGCACCCCAGAGGACAGAGCTGCTGCCCCGGAGCTCAGGGTGGATGGTGCCAAGCATTTCCAGCTTTCCAGGGTCACCTTTCTCCCGGGTTCAGCAAGTGCCTATGTCTAATCAAAGGAGGAAACAGCACTGTCAGATGTCAACAGCTTCACTCACTGCAGAATAAAAAGCCTCTTTCAGGGATTAATGTTCTAAGCAATTACTTGCTCCTGGAAAGGAAAAGTGCCTTCAGCCAAGGTGACAGCAGCACCCTAGGACTATGCACGCTTTCGTTTCCCTTTCACAGTAAATATGGCCTTTCCATTTCCCAGGGAGAAGAAAAAAAAAGGTGGATGAGAAAATAATGTTTTTTTTTTTTATTTTTAATACGTATCACTGGGCTAGCAGCATAAAACCCATGAAAATAACCCAAGCTTCATTGCTAAATTAAAGAAAAAACAGTAACATGAATAGACACAGAAATCTGAATTAGGAATGTGAGTTGATAATTACCCTTTCGGGCCCTGATTAATTGCATTTGAAGCCACGGAGACACTGAGCAGCCAAACGGGACTGACTGCTACCAAAATCCACACCACCAAACAAACTGGTCTTTCTCTCTCTGTGCCACCACATAGGAATGGCAGCTCCCCAAAAGCTGTTTGCCTTTGTGTCCTGGTGTGCAGTGCTACGCAGGGCTGGCCAGAGGTACAAAGTCCCACTATTGGGTACCTCAGATAACCCCCCCAAGGTGGTCCAGCCTGCAGACTTGTGGTCTCCAACAGAAGGTCAAGAATGGATAGAAGTCATCTCCTCCACTTCTAGACGGAGGATCACCATCTATGTGTTTACCTGCTACAATCCAAAAATTCAAGCTTCACTGGTAGTTATAACACACTAAAAAGGGACGGAAGACTTGGTCCACTTCGTTGCAGCAATGTAAGAGTGTTGCATTTGGTTGGGGTTGTGATCTCCGTAGTCCATCTCCCTGTCTACAAGAGTGGCCAGTAAAACATAGGCAAAAAATTCAAGAAAGGGACATGGGTAGTGGGGTCCTTCTCCTGACAGACACTCTCCATTCCTGCACATCAGTGGTTAGATTTTTTTTCTGAATTAGAAAATAATTTTTAACAACCAGTATTGGCTCCATCCTACAGAAATTGTTCTGGGACATTTTTGAACCCACAGATATTGCGGTCCCTATAGAGTCCTCTAGAAATTAATTTCATAATTTAATCACAGCATATGATTACATTTTTCCTTTTGTTCACTTTAGGTTTGCTTTCTAAATTTCACAGGCTGCACTTGGTTTTTGCATTCTGAGAAATAAAAACAATCATGTCCTCCTCACTTTCTGAAATTCTTTGCAGTTTCACAAACTTCTACTCTACCCCACCTATCACCTCTGTTCCAGACTGAAGACTTTTAGTCTATTTATTCCCCTCACACAGAAGCCAATTCACCTCTCTAATCACCTCTGTCATCCTTCTCAGCACCTTAGTTTATTATATCCCCTTTTTGAGACGCAAGGAATACTACACACAGTATTCACGGCGTGGGGAAATCGTGGATTTCCGCAGCTGAAGCTCTGGGTTTTGTTTCCCATTCTTTGCCTAATTCTTTCTAACACCACTTTTGGCTTTCTGACTGCTGCTGACTGTTGACCTGTAGTTTTTGTGGAAACATCCTCAGAACTACTGAAATCTCCTTCCTGGATTGCAATGATCCTTTTTTTCTCCCCACAGCACTGCTTTGTATTTACCAACACTGAAGTGCCTTTTTACCATCAATATCACAAAATCCTCCTCCAATTTTTTGCAGTCAGCTCCAAATTTGAATATCTTAAGCAATTTCATAATCAGCTAAGTTAGTTATATCACTAACAACCTCCATTGCAGATCCTGGGTTGAACAGCACAGATCTTAGATCCTTCAAGAATCCTTGCTGGTAAAACCATGTTTCTTTTTGAATACGAAGTTTTTAAAGTCTTTATCCCCAGAGGATGCATTGTTTTAAACTATGGTCTCATTTGTACCTATTGGCTTTCAATCTCCTATTATAAAAATTTCCCTATAACATTTTTAATTTCAAATGTCAGAAACCAAGGATTATTGGAATGTCCACAAATGCCAAAGCATCCATCCTTAAATGAAGGCTCCAATCTGGCAGAAAATAAGCTTACAGTCTATGTCAGTCATACATCAAATAACAAGAAAGGCTGTTAATATAATTATCATCTTATTGCTATTTTGGGAGGCACAGTAGGTTTTGATGGAGCTTGTAGTAATAGGATCTCTTATGCCATAATTTATGAGCATGCCTGTCTTGAACAATTTTCCACATGGGAAATTAATCACATTCTGCCTAATGGGAGGAAAAATATCCCTTTGCAGTTTGAATTGGATTTGCCATGGTCAATTGGACGTGGGATTCTTCTTTATCCCTACTCATAATCTGAGGTGTACTGTTGCCGACCAAAATTGACTGTGTTAGACTCGAAAGCTGGAGGTATTTCACTGACGGGTGCTACTTTTTATCCAATGCACACATTGAAGTAAGTCAAATATACCACCATGGCACAGCCACAAAATTGGATTGTGGCATATGTCAGGTATTGTAGATAATTATTGCAGAAACCACCTCCCAGTCAATTTCAACTGCCACTTCGGTATAGTTCAAGTGTACTTTGGTATTACCTCTGCGAAAAAGAAATACTCGGGACAGATTGAGGAAGCAGGCAGCACATCTTTCCCCATGAGTGGACCTACACAGATCACCTGGAGCCAGGCCAGGATGAAATAGCTGATCTGTCTTCGCTCAGGACCACACTCGTTGAAACACCTCAAGCCACCATTTCACAGACCCACGTTCTGATTTGAAGGTCTGAAACAAGTTCCTGGGTCGCACAACTACCTAAAACGTTCATGGTCCTCCCTCTGACGTGTACCTGTACCTTGGTGGTACGATCGGAGAGAATTCAGCTAAGGCAACAGGTTGCATACTTGAAATCACAACACCAGCAGCTCCACTTGGTACAGGAGTGCAAGACCTCTCAGCAGAGCCACTGTCCATCCAGAAAGACACCACTGGGCACGGGGCCCCTGTAGGTGTGACTGGATGCTGAAGGTCACTAAACACTGGGGCCATGCTGTAGCTCTGAATGACACAGGACAAGGTATCAGTGACAGTTCAAGGACTCACAGGTCTCATTCAAGTGTACAATGCAGACATTTATTCCTGCAGGTAAACTCCTGCAAGAGACCACAAGGAACTGAAGGTCCCCCATGTGCCAGGCTGATGACTCATCTGGAGCCTAGCTGTTCCTTATTGTCCAAACTGTCCGAAATTGGGGCTGGCCTTCCCTAAGGTTTTTACTGAGATGATTTGCCAAATTTCAGTTTGGGTTCAGATTTTAATCCCTTCTTCTCTCTTCATCAAATACCCCATGCGCAGAGCAAACATCCTGGTGCCAATTCATCTCCACTGTGTATCTCAGGGACATACTTTTGCTTGGAAAATCCTGATTTTGTTTTCAGTTCCAGTGGAAAAGGGGCAAGAAAGAGAGACTCGGAAAGGTAGGGGAAAATAAACCAGAAAACTAATGCTTCAGCTGGCACCAGAGATAAAGAAGGTGTTTCCAGGTAGCAGGAAAGGAAGCCAAAAAGATCCACGTCTCTGTCATCCCTTGGCTTTGCCATTAAGGAGAACACAAAGTTATTCAATGTTTCTTTAAGGCTGAAAGACTAAAGGAAAACAGGATGGCTTAAAGTAAAAAGGAGTAATCGTATGACTGGAAACTATGAACGCCCCTAGCCAAGCACCCAAAGGAACTGAGTAATGTTCATTAGTCAGTGACTTTATTGGTAGTTGGGACTTTCAACTGCTGAGCAAGATTTAGACCAAAAAGATATTCTGGGACATGCTACTCTATTTACGTTTGGACAGAATTCAGCCTCTCCCCGCGTAATATATTTCCGTGCTGATTTGAGCAGAATGAGCCCTCACTTTTTCCCTGGGCAGGGTAAGAGTGGGTCCCTTCCTGGGATCAGCACAGTGGAAATGTCACTTCCCAACCAGTGGTGTGAGGGCAGGGGGAGATGGCTGGAGATGAGCCGTCCTTCTGCAAGGAACCTGAAGATATTTTCCAAAAAATTTATTCTCAGAGCAGAAACCCACCATCCCAGACACTGTACAAACACAAGACAGTCCCCAAGGTTAATTTGTTCACAATCAAAATGCTCAGTTCCACTGCAGCTTTTGAAGAAGTTCATACATAGCAGAGAGGTGCCGAGCAGCTGAATTAACACTGGGCACCTGTGCAAAACAATATTCAGGTCATACCTCAAAACTACCTGACTACAAGAAATATGCAGCATTAGGTGATGCTGCAGTTGGCCACAGCAACATTGGGTAAGATTCAACCACTGGTAAGGCCCTCTTTATGAAGGGATGGGGATGGGGAGAGAAGGGAAGCAGTACCAGTGGAATATTACCTGCTGTTACAAATGGATTTGAAAGATTGGCCCTTTTCCTTATAGAAGAGCGGAGAAGGAGGAGGAAATAAAAAGTATTTCTTGCAACTGCTACAATGATTGCTCTGTGACATGAGACCTTCTGAATGCAATATTCATACGCGTACACCTCAAAGAGCACATTCAACTGAGGGACTGGTGTTGTGGTGACAAGAATTACACTGGTGCCACTTACAAATCAGAGGGGTGTTGTCCATAAATCACAGGGTTTGGATTAAAAACCTGAAGTAGTTTAGGAAAACACCAGATCTTGAGAAGTTTCTACTGCTGGGTAGACTAAAATTCTTCTTTTTGAGCCCTTACAACCACAAACTACTGACCCTTCATGTCCTATTGCTACACACTCTGAATTAACCTTCATCACAATCTTTTCACAGTATGGCTCTGAATAACCAAATCACAGAAATACAGCAGTAAAAGGGAGCTCAAGAGACCAGCGAATCCATTACCCTGATTCATGGCACAATTGACTCTATACAAAGAAGTCTAGTCTGTTTCTGTAGTTATAGACCTTCTAAGATTGATACTCCTTATCTCCTCAGGCCGTCCAAATCCAAAGTCACCTCTCCAATACACTACAACAAATAAGGAGGACGCACATTCAGTATACTTAGGACACAAAGAAGAGTTTAGGTCTGATTCACCAGTGTGTTTCCCCCTTTCACTTGGTCTAAGCCCATGGTTTCAGAAAATCTACCATCGCACATGCACAAGCAATCAAGTAATGACCAGTTCCAATGACTTTGCTCTCCAAGGTGAACCTGACATGATGAGGGAGGGACACAGCAAGAATACAACCAACAGCAGGCAAAGGACTATGTGCAATGAGCCTGATCACTTGCTGAAGACCTTATACAGAGTGTAGGGGAATTAAAAGGATTTTTTCCATTCACCCACTGCTGCTGTGTCGAGCCTTCGCTTACACACGTATCTTGAGTGTTTCACGAGTAGGCACATTCCAGCCTTCTTATTTTCTGTTCTCTGAAAGGAGATCCATCTGAATCCCAAGCAGATCCTTAAATCACCCTAAGTCAATACACAAATCTTATTTCAGGTATCTTCTTTTTTATGTTATTTACCCAGAAAAAGTACCAAATGAGTCTTTTTCACAGGTGTTCCTTTTGTAGTTCAGCAGGTGGGGTTTTTTTAATTTTTCTTTGGATGACACTGGTTTCCACATTGTTTATTTTAATTCACATTTTATTAATTTTTGTTCACGTGCCAAGAGGGAAGACAGGTGCACTTCAGATACTGCACTGGAGTTTAATGAAATAGCTATTACTTGAAAATGAGGGCACTGAAATGGCATTTCAGAAAATATTCACGAAACAAAGAATCTAACTTATTTCTGATATTTTTGAAGGCATACAGAACACTGTTTTTAATGACAAGCAGGTCAATCCCCTGCAGTCAACTCTTCAGACAGCTCGGCTGCCTGGAAGTGATTCAGGAGGGTCACTCCTGAGTCAGCTCAACAAGTCAGGTTGCTTTAGACCAGCTTATAACCCCCCCAGGAGATCTGCATTAATGACAAACCATAGAATAAACCCAGAGCCCCCGAGGAACACCAGGCATTTCACATGGTGAAAAGAAAAATTCTTTCTTGGCCCTTTCTAGGCATTGCAATAGGGGAATGCTGCAGAAAGGCAAGCACACATTTCCGAATTAAAAAGGCATCGATGAGAGCAGAGTCTGGCCCTGTGACTAGCACGGATCACAACCAAACTGGGAGACATCGGAGCCGATGTCTCATTCCTGCGAGTGAGAACCCAGCCCGGCTAAGACACAGGATTAGAAACATCTGTAGCATCAGTGAGCCTCTGGGGGACAGCAAAACTGTTTCAGGCGACAGAGGAGAGAAGAAAAGAGAGGAGCGTCGGGGGACAGGCCCTTCATCAAGTGCTGGCATGGAGATGGACCCACAGCACTTCGGAAAGGGACACAAACACCTCTGCTGGCTACTCCGCGGCACCCCAAGGACCCACGTGTGCCTCGTGGGGCTGAGGAAGCCAAGAGAAGCTGCGTCCTTGTGCCAGAAACAGGCAACGTGCAAGAAGGACAGAAGCAAAGAGGCAGCAGTTAATGAGTCTGAAGAGGATTATCCTCTCTCCCCAGGGACCCACGGGTAAATACAGGTTTTCCTGCAAGCATACTGATGCTCTTGACGCTCAGGGTAATAGCTTTTCTTCCATTGTATTAAAACAGGTAAGCAATTTGAAACAGAAGTCAAATTTACAAACACACACACACACACAGGGAACACACTGACACTTTAGAAAACAGGAGCCGGGGTCAGATGACACTTGGACTCTTCAGAAAATTTCCTGCTGGAGCTTTTCATGCTGTAAAACTATCCTGAAATAATTTGAACACTCCAGGAGGAAAAGCCAGCTGCTTCCCTAGGTCGGCCTGAGATCTGCTCTTGAGATCCTTCACTTGCTCACCCAAAACAATCACCTTCTTAGGAAAGAGGCTTTCACTGCCTTCCCCAAGGTCCAGAAAAAGCCCGTTTTGTGATCCCCGTATGCCAATGGGAGGTTCCTGTGCCTGTTTGCGTGAGGCTGTGTTTTATTAGCCCGAGAGCATTGCTTTGAAGGAGGACAAAATGGGAGTGAGACTGAATGGCCGGGGAAGGGCACCGCGTCGCTGTCCCTGATGCTCTCAGCCCTACACCCGCACTCTTTCAGCGTGGTACCAACAGCACGAGAAACTGTGCCTTGGGCAGCCTAATCTAAACCAGACTCCCGTGGGAAACAGCTGGCGGCTGCCGGGAGGAGGGACCGGGCTCCCATCACCTCCCCTCCTTCACACCGTACTGCAAAAGCCGCAGATCACTCTGCGCCGCCCCACCAACTGCCTCAGCCCTTCGATGCCCAAATTCTTATTCCCTCCTTGCGCCTGCCACCCTCCTGTCCTCTGAGGATGCAGCGGTGAACCACCCCCTCTTAGTTACGTGACTGCACATGGCTGCTGCCACGAAACAGTTTTTCCTTTGCAAAGAAATCACTCCACCATAATGTAGTAATTTTACTCCCCGGTAATTAAAAGGCTTAAGCTCCAACTCACACTTCCAAGCATTTGCTCAGAAGGGAGGAAAACTAACAAAAACATTCACAGCCATCACCAGAACCACCCCTGTGAAAGGCCTAATTCCCTATATTGCTTTAATTAAAAGCGCATGAATAGCAGTCTCCCAACCTAGAAACCTTTAAGAGAAATAAAGTCAATCTATAGGCTTATGAAAATAAAACAGGAGGAGGGAACAAACAGAAAAATGGTGCCAGTTTTAGGGCTTACCAGAGGATTATAACATCTGGACTCTCTTTTCAAGGGGAGGCGAGCTGGGGAATGGATGGTATGGAGAGGACACAACCACCTCTCAGAGCCAGCATAGTATGTGGGGAGCTGGCATGGGAGAAGAGGAGTCGAAAGCCGCAGAGAGAGGCAACACCCTTGCCCACGCGTTTTTGTCTTCACGGCTGCCTGGAGGAACACTCCTATCTGCTAACACCACAGAACAAAGGATCTGGTTTAATTGCCAAAAAAAAAANGGGGGGGGGGGGGGGGCCAGGGGAGAAAATCCTAACAGACGATGAGTATAGCTGACCTCCAGTGAAACAGAGAACAACTTGGTGAGGAATAATCTAATCCATAAGAGCAAAGTATTTATCATCACTGTTACAGCAAGAGACCACCCTGCTCCAGAGGGCATCTGCAAACAGATGTGAGCATGGAGGCTTTAAGCACAGCGGTAAAGGCACCAGCTGGGCATAGAAGGACTTCAGTGCTGTGGTATTTGAGTGCTACGCAATGTTTTACTGATTTATTCTTTTAATGCCACAGGGAGATATGGTGGTTCTAGTTTGTCTTTTTCCCCAATAAAATGAGTGCAGAGAGTCTGGGGGTAGTTTGCATGCCCTATATCCCACCTAAGTCCCCACATCTTCTGCTTCCTATTTGTAAAGCACCTTTGGCAGTGGGGAAAATTAGGGATGAGTCTTGGGCAGAATTAATAACTAAATATGGGCTTAACTTATGATTCCCAAGATCGCACCCTATTATTGGGGGACAGAGAGAAACTGAAACCAAGCCCCCGCCAGCCCCCCTCACCTGCTCCCACATGCCCAGGATAAGCCCATGTGTGGTGGTGGGTACGCGACGTCACCTCCGGGGCTTCACAGGAGCAGTATCGACACATGCCCCGCATCCACGTGCAGAAGGAACCAAGCTCGATTGTTTTTCCACTTGGGCCAGACAAAATTAAAACCTTGTGAAAGTTGCTTCGTCTTAGAAAGAAAGCAAATTTACTTTGCTTAGCTTTATTACATCTTAGCCTTCTTATCAGTTTGATTTCATTCTTAAGTCACTTTAAACCCTAGTGTCATATAATCTGGCAGCTACAGTGATGGGCTTTATACAGAAAAACACAGGGAAAGGGTTTTCAAAAGCACTCAGATGCACTGTGACTGCTCCTGCCGAAGTCAACAGTAAATCCAATGATACCACCGGGAGCAGAGGTCAAGGCTCAGTAGGCTTGACACTACAGAAACTTATGGGTGGGATTTTCAATCCCTTCAAAAGCGATTACTAATAACAAAGTATATTAAAAATAAAGAGCTAAGTTGTGACCCTGAAAATATTTACATCTGTGCCTAGCTCACAGCTTGTAAGTAATTATGGGAGGCCTGATTTCTCTCACTTTCTCTAATGTAAGCCAGGAATAAGGGTCCAGATGCGTGTGGAAAACCTTGGCTCATGGAAAGGGTCAGCTACAGAGATTTTGGTGGAATTACTCATGCTCTGTAGAGCTTATGAGCAGAGGCATGCACAGAGCAAGACTCCTTAGAAACACCAGAATCTTTCTAAACCCACAGCCACACTGACAGGTAAATACACCAAATGTGAAATGGGACTTTTCTGGCTGTGATGGTGCGGGATATTTGCAGAAACAGCATTAAAATCCACTTACTTCTGATCGACCATAGTAAAACTTGGATCAGAAAATGAGGGCTAGTTAAGAAAAACTGCAGAGGGGGGAAAAAAAAAGTGTTTTATTATTTGTGCAGATCTGACACTGTGACATGAATTAACCTAACTTCAAAAGATGAAACATCATCATTACAAAGCAATGCATCGAGTATAACCATTTCCAGGCTATTATGCAAACCCAACTGAAATAATATTATGGGTACAGGATTATTCTAGTTCCTTATTAATGCCAAGAGGAAGAGGGATGTGACTTATTTTCTCATCCTGACAAATCATCTCAAGACACTGCTGAATCAGATGTGTTTGCAGCTTAAGAGGAAATAAGTAAAAATGTTCAGCTTTTATTACTAAGTTTGAGGATTCATTAACAAGAATGTAAAACTAAACCTCATTTAAATCCCCTCACTGTTCACAATATAAATCCTTAGATTGTGTAGTTTCTCTGGAACGGAGAAAGAAAAGAGCTAAAGAAGGTCACCTCCCCAGCTATTTGTTTCCAGGCAGTTTTACTCCCAGGTTCCTGCACAATAAAGCAGTCTTCACTGCAAACATTTCAGGGAAAATGCTTCACTTGCATAAAGGCTGCGACTGTTCCCATTGCACTGAAGCCATAAAACTATTGCAATTGAACCAAAACTTGATAACAGCTTAATGGCATAAAGCAATATTTGGACTAAATTGAACCTGATTGTATCACTCTAAAGTTCTTTTTTCCAAGTTAAAAGGCTTTTACTTATACCCAAGAGACTCTGACATATTTTAACTAACCTGCCTTCCCTGTCATCTTAACCTTGGTCCCTTTCCAAGAAAAAAAGATGTCATCTGACCATGGATGGGGTTTGATTTCCAGCAGCAGAATTACTCCACAACACAAATCCCTTGTGTTTATTCCCTGAGTGATGGTGCACGTCCTGGGGAGTGAGGTTTCCTTGATGAAAGTGGTGGAGGGGAACCGGCTGGAGGTACCTCTAGGATGGTATCTCAACCACTAGGATGAAACAAATCTCCGAATCCCACCTATTCCAACTCTTCTGGTTTCACAGACGCCACCAGGAAAGCAGAATACGCCGAGACCCACCAGTGGATCAATGTCACTGTTACTGGGATTCACTGACTCTCCTTAGGTAGTCACTCCATGTTGATGCAACTGTCACAAGACTGCTGTCCTGCAGAAACATGGCTTAGACACCGCAGTCCTGGCTACAAACACAGACTAATTGGACCTCGGGCAAAGCACACTGCAGCATTCCCTCCACCCGCAGAGTACACACAGGAGGGACTTCGGAGCTACCCCGGCAGTCAGATATTGTGTCAAATGTACACAGCATCTGCATGGCACTGCACCAGCCACCCCGGCTGAGGAGGGCTCATGAAAGGACAACCGAGCAGCATTTATAGACCAGAGAGCGTCTGGTCACCCTTGCTGTGACAGGGCTGGAAAAAATAACATTTTTGTCTAGGGTGAGGGGAAGAAATTGAAAACTGGAATTATATCAGGTTGAACAATGCCATGATTGAAAGAAAATCTTTTGCCTGTCTCTGAGGGTCTTTTTCAACCAGGTCTAGCAAGTGCCTCCTCTTCACACAAAGTGGCTCATGTTTGCTCCAGACCTGGCTGGCAGCGGGCATGTGACGTTGTGGTGGCATCACACATGATGCTGCTGTCCCTAGATCCTGGATACTTTATCTGCCTGCAGCAGTACTACCCTGAAAGCATCATGCCTTCATTTCCCCAACCCCTTTCCCAAGGCTGCTCTCTGGGAAGCAGCAGGGATATATGTCACTAGCTTGGCTTTGCTAAGCAAAAGGCAGGTGGTTCAAGCAAGCTCTTGGTGGTCCAGCAGCACACCCCTGGCTGTGGGATGCAGCAGGGACACCACGCAGGGCAGTATCACACGCCAGCACAGCAGCTTTTGCTTGGCAGAGAGCATGCTCCTTCCAGCTGTGGGCAGCCCATCAGTGGCTCTCCCGTTCGTTCCCTGTCACCACGTACCAGAGCCAGCAGCAAGCAGCCCCTTCTTCTCCCAGCCCCTGAGAGAAAGGGGTGGCTGGGACATTGTGCAAAAGTAAATATTTATGTAGCTGGGGCCTTCCTTCCCCTGCCCTGTATTTTCTCCCCCTTCTTAAAATGTCACAGATCAGCTGTTTTCATAATTGTGCAGGAAATGAGTTCCCTGCTGGCTGGCAGCTTAACACCCGTGTGTGCTGGGTCTACTGTGGCTGCACCGTTCATCTCTGCCGCCGGCTCCTGCATCCACCCAAGACCTTCAGAGGACGGATTTGGCCAGAGGAGAGGCAGGACAGTCAGGGACACGGGCACAGAGCTGCGTGACTATGGTAGTCCTTCCTGTAGCTGCAGCTTAGAGGAACCCCTATCCCCTGGTCCATGGGTCAGATCAGGATCCCGGGAGACCCAGCACTCTGTTTATGCCACTTTAGAGCAAACATCCAAACCAGACTAACACAGCTTCCTGCCTGCACGCAGCGGCAAGAGCTCTCAGGAAATTCAGGCATATTTCAAGCTTGTGACTTTTTCTTTGTTCTTCGGACAAAGCCTCGTTCACTGGAGATGTTGCTAAAAGGATTATTATCTATAGGAGACTTCTCTTCCCAAAAGGAAATCTGCTAAACACACAATTCTGCATTTGCTCTGTTTTGTAGGAGCCGTGAATATTTCCCCTTCTGCTCTCCACATCTAATGATTTAAATAGAGCAGCAGTGACGACACTGCCAAGTGGGAATAGGCACAAATGCCTTTACCCTGCTCTCTGGTCTGATGGTTTTACTGCTTGCCCGGGAAGGTACCAAGCTATCCTGCATTTGGTGGGAAGAGATGGAAAGAGCCGGAAGAATTTGGTGGCATCTAACAGTGCACTCAGTGAAAAAGTGAGGTCTGCCCACCAGCCCTCCACCAAACACCTCTGATAAAACCCCAGCAAGGGCCAAACCAGACTGCAAATATTTTGCTTATTCCGCATCAGCCCTGTGCTGTTCAGAGCCCTGAATATGAGAAGGAACCTGCAAATCTGAAGTTGCCAATACTTAGGATGTAAAAGCAGAAGGAAGGTAATTTTCTGCTCTTTACTTAGAGGTGGCAAAACCCTGATAGAAAATGACATGGTGAAAGTGCTTAACTTCAGACCCAAGGAAATGTGAAAGCAAACATTAATTACCTCCATCCCGAGTACACGCCTGGGGCCTGTATTAGCACCTCTCTGAATGGGAGAAGTTCAAGAGGATAGAATTTCCCACTTCTAGGACTTACTTTCTTTTCCTCCTTTACCTACCTTTGGTTTCCTTTTTCTAATTCCCATGTTATCTCCCCCTCTCCACCTCAGCTTTCCCATTAAACAGGACTACAACTCTAAAAAACAACCACAGGGGGGAAGACACTACCATGGGTTATTTCATTACAGTGGAGATAGATTCAGTTTGGCAAATCCCTGCCCACAGTATCCTCTCACTCTGCTCCTGAGTATAAAGATCCCCTTATGAGTAAGGACAAAAGTGTTCACGAGAGACTGAAAATAGCTGCGTTGTGGAGTAGGGAGGCCTGCAAACCCACCACACTTAAGAACATCAGCATCCAAAAAGCTTAATAGATAGAGAAAATAAGCTAGGAGACATCACTTGTGATCAAGCAGTAAATTCCCAGGTTCATTGTTTCCAATTCACAGGAAAAAAATAATCACAACCTATTTTAAGCATGTGAGTATATAAATAAATGAGCTGGCCCAGCCAAAAAGCAAAGTGGGCTGAAAACAGATTCAAACAGAGGTCTAGACTATTACTTAGCTGTGAATCTCAGCTGGGCTCTGCTCTCCTCTATTGCTCAGGTAGCTTAAATCTGAACATAGCAGAGACAACATCAGGCAGAGAAGCAACATCCAGAGGGAATATCTAGAGCCTGTGGGGCTGCAAAGCCATTCGAATCCCTGGCAAGCTTGACTCCCGTGTTAAAGAGCACTTTCATTATATGAGCCATTTGTTGATGGATTGTGGGAAAAAGTAGATTTCAACCCAGAGACGAAGACAAGCAAACCCTTATATAAAGCCACCCTCTCCCCAGCCTGTGGGTTGAATGCAGAATGCTCTCAGACTTGCTACATACCACCCACTTTAGATTACAGACTTGCAGAGTTATTTTTAAAAAGTAATTATAGTAGTAGAGGGCACACTCATCTGGAACGGCTGCCTGAGGAAACGACGAGCCCAATGCAGCTCAAACTGCTTTTCAAGTCTATGACCGTGTTTATTTATTGCCTTTAAAAACAAGAATCAAAATCCAACTAATTTCTGAGTAAAAACGTCTGTATATTTCCCTGCGGAGTCCAAAGGCCTATACTGCACTAAAAACCTGCCCTGGCTTTTTCAGTCTAGCATCCAGCGCTGAAAAAAAAATAAATAATCCCCATTAGCTCTGGCTTCAAGCAAACCCAAACCAAAGCCCCTTTCCATTCTTTGTTTTCCCTTGAAACTGTAGCTTGATCATTACAAAACTCTCATCAGGAGACTCAAATGGTCTAATGAGAGGCACATCATGTTCTGCATATGCTGATTTCTGCCCAGAGGTGGTTTCTGGTTGAGCAAAATACCAGCTCGTAACCTGTGTGAGAGGAGCAGGAACAAGCCCCAGAAAAATAGTCGGTAGGTTTTTCCTATTCCAGCCCCTCGGTTCAGCCGCCAGCTAGTGGATTTTGGATTTGTATGCTGAGAAATGACTCAGAAGAGAGGAAAGAGGACAAGGTACTTGGGCAGCATCATTATTTTCTTCTCCTTTTTCTTCCTTTTGTAATGAAATCAAGCCTTTGGCTCGTGCCCTATTAATGCCCAAAGACCTCCAGAAGGCCTGAAGACGCCTGTGAAACAGGCTCTGCATGTAAAGCCAAAAGCCCCCTGCACTCTGTTACGTGGGGCTCATCACATTCCCTTCCTCGGCGGCAGCTCTGAAAGCCGGCGGTCGCTGGCGGCTGCCTTTTTCCGAAGCTTCTTCAATAGGAAGCAGCCTAAGGGCATCCTATGACCTCACACTTGACGACTTCATCTTTCAACCAGAAAAGACTTAAACCCTAAAAATATCTCCATGGAGCCTGAAGAACATAATACGCCTGCCTGCCCCCCTCGAAATCATCAATCCTCCTCCCGCCTGGCCAAGAAACAGCCGCTTCCTCTCGGCAGCCCTTGCCTTCCCTTCAAGCCTGGAGCCGACAGGAAATCCATTCTCCTCTTGTGAGAGACAGGAGATGAATTTTCCGCAAAACCTCTCCTAGCAAGGCAGAAAATAGAATGAAACAATAGAAACTGCTTTCTCAAACAATAGGAGCTCCTGAAGACCAGCTCACCAGAAGCTCGGCATCACCCAAGTCCTAAATAAGCTGTAGTGGAAACAAGCCAAGGACCTGTTAGCTGTCTTGCTAACACACTGCCCTGGCTCAAATATAAGTTCATTTTAAACCTGGAGTTACTGTCCCCTTTCAAACAACAGGCAGGAAAACTGAAAATATGTATATTAAAAGGAAATATATTGCATTATGGAGTGACTCCCAAAAAGCACTCCATAAGCTGTTCGAGCCCCCAGCATCCCATGCCACAGTGCCATGGGTCACCTCCCCACCCCCTGGCAGCTCCTCAGAGGTGGGGACAGGGGACTGCGACGCTGATTTATTGCAGGTGGGTGGACGGGAAAGGGGGGCAGAGCCCCTTTTTCTCCATCCAAGAAGGTTTGCTGCCTCATATCCACAAAAGCACAGCAGAACATCTCAGTTATTTGTGTTTCACAGGTAAGGCTCAGCAAACTCGACAGCTGAGACTCCTCTCTGTGCGTAGAGGCGCCTATCACACCTGCAAGACTACCCCTACCGATTAAAGGAATGCCATTTAGGATAAATTAATTCATATTTTAATCTAAAAAGTAAGTTACGACTGGGTCTAAGATAAAGAGAATTTTTTATCTGATCTCTCCTTTTGTGGTTCGGTTTTGTTTGGGTTTTTTTTTAACCTTTAAGCTACTTTTTGACTGGCTCTGCACTGCTGCAATACTGTTCATTTCTGTGTTGGTCACAAATTCAAAATGACTCCAAAGAAAAGTTAAAAATCCCTTGCTACCACCTTGCTGCCCCGGCTCAGGAGAGGATAAACAAAAGTGGAAAACAAGTCTGAAATGAAATATATTTTTGCGTATAAAATCCAGTGAATAATTAGGACCAGGAATGCATTTCCTTTTAAATGCCCAGCTAGCAGCCACCTCTCCAAAGGAGAAAATAGCCTACGATATATCTGAGATGTCTAAGGGTCTTCCTTGGCCAACATGCTCCTCGCAGTCCTCATGCCCTCTGCCTCCCAAAGTGGTCAGAAAAAATGTTGACAATGCCTCGCATGCACTTACTATCTCTGAAATGCAGCCCCTTTGACAAAATTACACATGGCCACATTGCAATTTTGCTGATCCTGGTTTTGGATTTACACAGGTGGAACATGAACTGCTGGATCTGAAGGTCACTGCGGTGCTGGTTGTTCGGATGAGCCCATCATCTCAGCTTCAGCACAAGAATAACCACCCAAGATCTCCGAATGAAACGCTGTTCCTCCTCCAGCCCGGAGCAAAACAAAAGGAGGAAAGCTAGAATATACGCAACCGAGAGGAAAAAGAGCTGCTCTTATCCCCATGGATGGAATCCTACTGTTGGCAAATCTGCTCAAGCCTTTCTCTTTGGCTTCCTCTTCCCCAAAGACAGCACTGGAAAGAGCAGGGTAAAAAAAACAGAAAAACCAACACCCCAAACCGAAAAGCAGACATATCCACCTGGGATGCAGTTCATCGGCAGGAGATCTCCTTCCCCACTGCAGCCCACAAGCGGCAGGAACGGAGGTGAGGAAGGTGGCAGCCGGCGTCGGAGAGAGGTTATTCCCCGTCCTCCTGCATTGTGCAAAATGGGGAGGCTCCCGCCTGCCGGCACCCCTCGCCAGCCCCAGGTATCTGGGCGGTGCTGGGATGGCCTCCCGCGCCCTCTGCGGCGGCACCGCTCCCCTCCCGCCGTCCCCAGCCCTGACTCACGCGCGGGGCCGGGCTCGGCTGGGGCTCGCACCCCTGGCTCCCACGCTGCGGGGGGAAAACACCCTGGCAAACCTGGGGAGGAGGAGGACGAGTGGCTGGGGCTCCTCTGGGGAAGCAGGAGCCTTGCCCAGATATTAATGAAGCAGGAGAAGCTCTCCCAGCTCGGAGCAGCTCACCCTGCTCCCCACCCACCTCAGCTGGCATGAGCCACGCGCCGCAGCTCGGGAGCAAAAAATGGGGCCAAACTTGCGCTACCTGCAGGGATCTTCCTGCCGCCCTGTATTTGCTGCCTGTCCTTACACTGCCTCAGCAGGCGCACGGCGTGTTCCCACTGCCTGGGGGCCAAGGAAGGAGAAAGTCCCACAGACCCCTTTCAGATGGTGCCGGGGCACCTATTTCTCTTCTCGGGGTGGGGGGAGAAAGCAGGTCATCAGGGCATGGCAGGGTGAGACAATGGCTGGTGACATCTCATCCATAACACCGGCATCCCTCCCGGTGCCCCAGGACACCACCACCAAGCTCCGCTGGCAGCACGTGCCCTGAAAAGGCTGGTTACCTCTTTCCTCAGAGGAAAGGGAGGAGGAAAATCCAACTGTGAAAGAAAGGAAGAGCGAAGGTGTCTCTGGCAGAGGCTCCCACGTGCTGGAGGCAGGGACTGGAGCCGGCCCACTGCTGCCTCTGCAGCTGCCTGACCGAGCTGCTAGGGCAGCTTGCACTGGCCCCCCCCAGTCCCCTGTGATAGCACCCAGCTTCCCAAGGGTAAGGAAAATCAGGCACGTAAAGCAGTCTCCTGGAGCAGGATGTCTCCCTCTCTAGGCAGCGTGGAAGCTGCAGAGCAGGCACTCCACAAGGATCCTCCCCTTCCAGCAGAGCCTATGCAAAAATGTCCAATTTGTTCAGTGGGGCTCAAAACTGGTGTGAAGTCCAGACAGGGACCAAGCTGGAATCTGGGCAGAAAGTGCAAGGGGCTGCCACCATCAGTGCCCTGCCCTCTGGACTTTGGAAAGCCCAAGCCTCTCTCCATCTCAGGGATCTGCAGCCCAGGAGCCAGTGTGATGGGATGACTTCATGCCGTGCAGCGCGCTTTCCCCAAGGCTGCACTTTGGAAAGCACAGTGGAGCAAGAAGAGCTGACATCCCTCCAACTTCAGCTTTGTCTCCAGATGGCTCTTACACTTAGCACCAAGAGAAACGAAAAACAATGCAAGCCCTGAAGTTTTGGGTCAACCACTGCAAAACTGTTAATCCCAGGGTTGCATGGCCCCATCTCTGTCATTGTGTTCTACAGAAGCACAACAGAGCAGTCTTCTTCAAGCTGAAGTTCCTTCATTAATTACCTCAAGATCCCTGAAATAAGGGAGTCCAGATCCATAACTACTTCTCTCTGCTGATGCAGATAGAAGAGCAGCAAAGCTTTAAGTCCACACTCCAAAGACCGCTCTTCAAATACGGAGTGGCAGAAGTGATGGAGACGACAGTGCACTGCAAATGGGCTCAACCAACTGTCCTGCTGATACAGCCAAACAGCATTTTTCATCTGTGTTTTCTTAGAGTGACAAACTGTATTTGGTCTAGAAAGGGTTTTTGCAGCAAATTCTATTCACACTCTTCCACAATCTCCCTCCATCCTCCCAGACAAAAATTTCATACCACCAACTGACAAAATGCTCTCTGGCCACCCCAGAAAGAAAACAGGTTTTCTTACATGGTTTTCTTTTGCCTCACCTCCCCTGATGCAGACTTTTCCAACAGTAACAAGGGAAATCAGGGAGACGAAAAGAAAAACTCAAGGGAAAAATATAAAACAGAGAAAGGGAAGGAAAAAAAAAAATCTAAGTTTTGCCTTCCTGGTATGGTAAGAAAAAAAGAAAGATAAAAATGGAAGACAGGGGAGTGACTCTCAAAAAGTAAAACAGAACTAAAAACTGATCTGCAGGACATCCTTTACAGGACTACCTGACACAGCTTATTATTTCCTTGCTCCTCTTCATGGCACTGAAAGCTGTAGACTCCTTACTTGTCTAAGAGGGAAGTGGTGGAAAAATATATACAAAAGAAGAAATTGATAAAAATAAGATAAATTTCTCCAGAGGAAAGAAAAACTGCACTTTCCTGCTGTCAAACCCAGTATGGTGTCCCCTTGGAAAAGGCAAGGCTCTGAACTCTGTTGCACTTTCCTTGGTTTTTACAGGTAAAAGGTTTCCAGCACAGTCAAATACTAAAGTTTGATTGCCCCAACAGGGAAGCACCTTGCCCAGTTATTTGCAACCGTATAACCGCCCCAAACCAACAGCGGTGAGTGCAAAGCTGGCCATCACCTGTGCGTAAAGCAAAAATCACAGCCAACACGTAACAGGTCAGAAAAGCAGTAGCCATCTGTACCCCCGTGGGGATGAAACCTGCAGCAAAACGCTCTCTCGTACCAGGGAATCTGCAGCCTGTGCAGACAGTGAGAGGGAGAGAGATGCACAGCTGGGAGCTGAACAGGGCAGTGGGACACCTTTTGCTTTCCTCATGAATCAGGATCACGCATCACTATTCCTGCTTTGTGTGGGGCAAGCTGAGACATGGCACGACTGTAAGCAAGCAACACAACCTGGACTGTCCAGCCTCTTGCTCCAGACGCATCGCCAACCGATGCTCCTGATCCTACTGGGGTGACAGCAGAGCACATCCTAGCCCTTTCCCTGTGGGAAGGAGATGCAGGAGATGCAGGAGATGCAGATGCTTTCACCCAGTGAGACCCTCTGCATGCCCTGTCTGCCATCCAGATGATCATGGACAGACCACGAGGGTGTCCCAGCGGCCACTGACCTCTTGGTTTAGACATGTTCTCTTCTCCCGTTCCACGCCAGGAACAGACCCAGTGTCCTGGATCCCCCAACCCCTGCTGACTGCTAAACAGTCAGGGTGTAGGAAGGGAGAGATTACACTTCTCCTTTGGGACACACAATAGGCCACCACCAGGGCTGGGCGGCCCTTTGGCCCAACTTGCTGCAGCCATCCTTCAGTTCTTCCCTTCCAGCCCTTTGCTGCAGCAGGAGATTTGGGTACCACCACCACCACCCACTTCTGCCTATGGAGCAGTGGTTGCATGGGCTGCTGCTGTGACTCCACCACGCTACGGGTGACCTGACCAGCCCCATATGCATCTTCTGCCATGGCAAAGTGACCTGCAAAGGTGGCTCCTCAATGCCCAGGCTCAGATCATGCCTTTATTTCAGGAGAGCAGCGTGGCATTGCTAACAAGTGGGAGTCATGGGCTGGCACCCACTGACTTTCTAAACCAGACCTGATGGGGGGAGGTCATCCAAGCCTGCAAGCGGCACAGGCAGACCCTTGGCGCTCAGAACCCAGCATGCAGAGTCACTCGAGCTTGGCTGAATCAGGCCCATAATAAGCAAGCAAGATCGCAACATCTTCATAAAAGTAGGATTTAAGTACAAACATCTGCCCTGATGTTTTTTAATTAAGACAGTTTATAGCTAGGTATTCGTTTCAGTAATCCACAGCTCCTGCTGCAGAAATGCCATGCATATTCTAATTCAGCAGCTAGTTTATTTAACAGAGTTTGACATTGTTTGACACTTAGCTGAGTCACCTTGTTCCCATGTAAAGCAACAAGGGCTTTTCAGCAGTTCAACAAGAAAGAGGCAGAGATTCGATATCAAAAGTAAAATGTCTATCACAGAAATTTTAAATTAAATACAGCTGAGGTCTCTTCCATTCTGGCAGCTGCTCTATTTGGGACACTAAGTCAACCCAAATGTTTTCCAGATATAACTCTTTTCCTCAAGGACATGCAGCAGTACCATCTCCGTCATGTTCTTGGAAGGTGGGAAGGGTAGGAAGTGTTGTAACGGGCATATGGGATATATCTCATCCTCCGCAAATATCACCCACCCATATGTCAGGACATCCATACCTACGAATTGCACACAGGCGGAGCATCAGTCACCTGCATTCAGACAACATTTTTCTAGGACAAAGTAAAAGAAATGGGCCATTGACAGTCGATACAGGAGGAACAACCATTACCTGCACCTCACCGAGAGCCATTTGTGCTACTGTACAGTGCTTTTCAAGGATCTCAAAACGCTTTCCCAGCAAGAAAGGCCAGCAGTATCCATCCTCATCGTAAGGAGGTTTCACAAAGTGACTTGTCTATGCGTTGGTGACACAGCTGGAAAGAAAGTCCACACTTGGACTCCTCTCCTTATCCCAGGCTGGAAATGGAGGGTAACACCACCTCCCCTGGCTGCAGATGGTCTGAATGCAGCACAGAGCACCGCAGACAGCAAATCCCAACCCTGGGGCTGCCTTCCAGAAGGATCACAGAGGCTGCCAGGCTGCCTTGCTGCCCTTCTGCGGTTCCGATGCTTGTATCACATATTTGCACTGCTGGTTTCCAAGTCCCAGCTTCCCCACTAGCCCTGGAGCTGTGCTTACCACACATCTGGAGCAGCTGCTCTGCCGGCAAACAGTGTTGGGGACCGCAGCACACTCCCGGAGAGGACTAAGCCCTCCCATCCCAGCTTCTCTTTACAGATCTTTGGGGAAGAGCTAGGACCTCCTTTTTATAGTTAAAGACAGAACAGGCCTTTTAATAGGCTGAAAATACTCCATTTATTCCAGCAGGCAGTGCAGAGAGCCAAACTTTAAACCAACAGCCAAAATCGTGCAGTCAGACAATAGGAAGCTGGCCTCAGCGTGCATTTCCAAGAGCACACCGCAGTCTGACTCGTGTCCCCTGTGCCATCCCTACAGTCACCACTGGAAGAAGCTGTGTGGAAGTGTGTGCCGTTACCCTGAGGAGAGGGATATCATGTCCAGGCCCTCTCTGAAACCTGTCAGAGGGACAGCAGCTCAGGCTGAAGAGATATTTACTTATCTTTTTGGCCAGCATTGCAGAAATCCCTGTTTGCTTTAACCTCCTTTCAGTTTCCTTTATATCCCAACGGCAACTCTAATTATTCATTCCTTATTGTACAGTAACAGTGTCTGCAGAACCACAGCATCCAGAAATGAAGAAGATGGTGTGTCTGGTCTTCAGGGTCTTCAGTGATCTCCCAATTGGAGGCACAAGCTCAGGCTGTCTGGTTGCACTCCACAGGTGCAGCTCCCAGAAGCCATCGAATCCCTCTGTGCGGCAGGGCACGAGCCAACCTGAACCTGAACTGCTGATGCAAGATCCCCTGGGAGCCCTAAACACCATTCCGGTTATTTTAGGAGGAGGTGGAGGTCTGGTATCACAAGGCTGGATGTACGAGCTTGCAGGGAAAAGGCACGTGCGGCCACAAAAAGTACTAGAGATCGTGACTGGGGAACTGCAGTTCCCAACTGCTCTCACCCATCTTAGGTAGGGCTTTGCCCACAGCATTACCTGGTAGAAAAGGGATGATTCTTTGCTTGGGGTCTTTCTGGCCTCCTTCAATAGGGAACTTGTCCAGAAGCTGCATCTGCAAAGGAAACAGAACAAACATCTTAGGGGGAAAACACAGACTGACTGCACAGGGACCAGGGGATCTCTTGGTCTGTGTGTGGTTTAAAAGAGGATTAACAAAGCAAAGCAACTGCAGGAATTACCCTGCTTCATTGCAGGGGAGTCTGTACATAAAAAGGTATGATACAGCTCACTCCAAGAAAGGGAGGGCAAGTTTCTGGCAGCACAGAGGAGCTGGGACAGGGCCCAGGCAGACATCTGAGACTGGCCTTGCCGCTGTTCTAAAATTAGGCTCTCGTTCTTTGCTACAAAACACACTCCTTGTCTCTAATCCACAGCCTGCCCGTGTTGGTGGAGACATGGTTTTTACCTGTCCCCGCAACAGACCACCCACCTGGCTAAAAATGCTGTTCAAACAACTGGACTAAAGCGCACTTAATAAAATACCTGCTCTGCCTTCTTGCTGGCAAGGCACTGCCCGCTGCCCAGGTGCAGCAAGAGCACTCCTGCTTTCCCAGGGAGAGCGAGGTGGGTTTTGGGGAATACCTTCCACTGCACTCCCTACATGAAGGACAGGAGCTGAGAAAGGGCAGCAGGGAGGGTGGCCCTGGAAAGCAGAGCACCCCAGAGGACACCATCAACATGCATGGCCAGAAGGCACAGGTTATAGTGGGTGTGCTCTCAGCCCATGGCACGTACTCTTTAGCACATGGTGATGGACCACCTGAGCTGGAGTTTCACCCACATCAGCTAAGATCTGGCCCCACCAGATCCTAAGCCCTGCCCGCTCACAACCACCTGTTTTTAACACACCCCTCAGACTTCAGCCTGAGGAGTTCAAAGGGGTATTGATGGCTGTAGCCAGCTTGCACGGTGGAGCAGACTGCTGACCACCAGTGACTTTCTATGGAAGCAAGCCTAAGAAAGCAGTACGCTGACCCGATGGTTCTTAAATGACCCCTACAATTTCTCATTGGGTGATTAAGCCTGGATGGAGTAGTGCCACTGAGGCTGAACACCAGCCAAAAGACCACGCATGACCTCAGCCAGAAAGGAAAGAAGCATCTGCTCCAGCGGCACCTTCATGGACCTGCCCAAGAAAGAAAGAGGGGTCCCCAACCCTGAAAACTGCCAAAGCCTCTTACCCTTCCATTCACCCTCTGCACCCTTTTGTTATCATTCGGCCCGTGGTGCTACCAAGATAAATACCCACATCTTCATTTTCTATTTCATTTTCTCTCATGTTTCAGATGTACAATGCAATGCTCTATGTTCCTGCTGATGCTACGCAGAAGCCCTGGCTCCATTGGGCTGAGGGAACACCAAAGGTCCTGCAAGCCCAGTGATTCATTTCCAACAGACCAGGAGAGATGTCTTTCAACCCACAGTCCACAGGGCCTGTAGTCTCTGAGGAAGGTAAGGAAGTGATCCTGTTACTTGACCTTGCAGGACCCCTATCTCCTCACCTCAACTGCATCTACAGTAAATACAAATACCTAAAGTGGCAGCAAAAGCTCCAGAGGGGCGCTCATCAACCAGCATTTAATCTCAGCAATGCTACAGGTACGACAGTGAGGGTGTGTGAGTTAACAGTGGTTTTGCTACCTCAACAGATTTCCTTTGTTGGAAAAATATTTTTTTGCTAACATGGGGAAAAAACAGCCAGATTTTTTTTCTTCACTGTTTTTGTTTTAAGCACACAGACTCCTTCTCGTCTTCCACGACACACAACATCTCCAGCATTCTCTCCATATGGTACAGCAAACCAAAGATCAAGAGGAAACTCGGGAGTAGAAGGAACATCTGTGCAGGAGAAAAAGTTAAAAGATCCCACATGTTTCCCCATCAGGGAGTCAGCTTGGTAAATAAATAGACCATAGCTTTGCGAATTGTTAGCTAACTCCTTTTTCTGCCTACGGAGACATGGTTTTTATTGAAAATGGGAAATTTTGTTTTCTTGTAGGTAGAGCTCTGGGTTTTTGAGGTCAGGCATGGGCAGGCAGAAGTTTTGTTGAAAGGAAAAAAAAAAAAAAAAAAGAGGGGGAGGGAATCCCCACTGACTGACTTGAAGTTTCCCTGTTGCTACACTTTTAACGAGGAAAGCGATTCTCACTTTACTACACAGTGACTGATTCGAGCTGGAACCGATACAGTCCAATTCCCACGGTTATTCTTGGAGTTAGATTAGTTTGGCTAATACAAGCCTTTTTAACCACATCAAGAGAGTCACAATGTGTATAACTTAGCGGTATTTACCTAAAGGGTGGATATCAGCAAAATAGATACAATAAACTGCAGCTGGAAGAATTTGGCTAAACTTTCCTAGACTCCACTTTCCACCCTGGCTCTGGCCTCTGCTGGGAGGGTCTGGGTGGCAGGGAGCTGGGGAGGCAGAAGTGCTCGGGAGGCCACCAATGTGATTCATGGGGATGTACCAAGACAAAGTCCCCAGGAAGCATGGAAGATTTCTCTTCTTCTTCAGTATACGAGACAATACCCCAGTGCGCAACACGCACATGTTTGTGTGAAGCTGAAGACCAGGAGTGAAGTTGCTGCTCCTCTAAAAGGCCATACAAGGTCGGGCACCCATGGAGGAGTGTGATAGTCCCCTCTCCAAGCCCCTCACCCCAGCCAATGCTTGCTGCTGGCTTGTGGATCAGCCAGCCCTTGGACCTATGAGTTGGGTCTGGCATCTGCGCTGTCCCAGCAACAGAGATGGGCTGGTGCTGGGCAGCTGTGCAGAAGGAGGTTCAGGAGGAAACTACTGGCTGAATCTCAGGCATGACACGGGAAACCCAACAGACCTAAAAGGGATCTGAGCAAGGACGTAACTGCAGCCCAGCCCCTGCCTCTATGTCCAGCTGTTCTCATGAATGTCTAAAAAAGCGCTCCCAGCATGACAATGTTGGTACAGATGTGTACTAGTGGCATGGAGAACCTGCAACACAGACGGGAAGGTAACGACTGTCCTTCAGCTCTGCAGCACAGGAAACCCTCCAGGATTTTAAAGCTGAAGAGAAGAGCAGCAGAAACACGGAGCACTCCTCAGACCCTCCCTGCATCCAGTTCTGCCATTCTAACCCAGTGCAATTAGATCTAAAATTCTAGAAAAGCGGGATTCTGTATCCTCCCATTCACAGAGAAGGATGAGAAGCAGAAGACAAGGAAGAGATGGATGCAGTGGGAAAAAACCAGTAATAGGCCTGAATGAGACATCCCAAATCTCTCAGAGGTGATGGGGTATCCTGAGCCATTACCCAACAGCCCCACGCAGCCCGGCTCTGCTAAGAGAAGACACTAACCATGGAGATAAATGGGACAGCCAGGAATGGAGGGAGCTAAGGGCTGAACCACAGAAACTGGTAGTCACAGCACTTTCCCCACATGGATGACTAACAGCCAAAGACCAATAAACAGATTTTCAGTTCACTTAATCTGATGCCTGCAGAGCATCTGAAAGTAGAAAACTCTTTAGCCTGTGACAAATGGTTTTTGATGAAAGGAAATTATTATTATTATAGCAAATATGCATATGATTGATAAAAAAAAAGTCCTTCACTTAATGCCCCAAATTACTCTGCTCAGACATGGGTAGTCTCCCAAAGTTGTTGCTTGCATCTTTGATGTATGACATTTAACTTTGGGACAAGATTTGTTGAATGAGAAAGTCCTCCTGTCACCTACAGTAAAACCGTCCCAGCACGAAGATAAACAAGGGAAGTCTGGATGTGGAGTCCTGAAGGATGGAGTTAGGGCAGGCAAGAAAACACAAGTGGGCAATGCATTTTGGCAAACCTGGGGGAGCTCATACTCAGTGCATATGCTCACAAGCGTTAGTATGTGAATCCCACCATGGAGGAACCTCCAATTGCATGATGAATGTGATGAGCACAAAGAAATCCATTACCATGTCACAGGGTGGGGGATCCGTTTGGAAACAGGGAGGGTCTATGGAAACCAGGAAGTGAGTTTCCCACCCATTTGGGCAGCATGTCTGGAGTCAGGCTGAACAAACACATCCCACTCCTGCTTCTGGCACAACAGATATACGTCCACAAATAACTCACCACCAAAATCACCTCCCCTGGCTTTGTCTCTCCAAACTGCTCTGAGTTTGACAACAGTATTCCTATGTAAATCCTGCGTCGAGTCCTGCCTTCTGCTCCAAGCAGCTTCCTTCTTGCTTCTGCGCTAAACTCAGTTAGAAGATCTGCTATAAGCCTTGTGGTCCAGATTATGACTTTCTTACAGTGATCAACAAATGATCATGCAATTAATCCCATTAAAAATCAAGGGAATTACTTCTGTGAGTGGCTGCTCATTAAAATGAGAGCAGGCTCAGAGCACTGGCCCACTCCCGTCCTTGCACTATTTGCACATAACCATGAAATCCCTTGACTTGCAGGAACGGAATAGGAAGATTTCAGTGGTACCAACTCTCATAATAGCTGGCCTTTTTGTTGAAGCCCCAGCTCCTGGAGGTGAGTGACTGTCTGAGAATTAGCATTTCCTGTAAAAAAACAACCAAACAAAAATAACTCTAGTTTTTATGGTTCAAGGCACAAATTTGCAAACATGACCCAAATTCATCCTTCAAGGTCCAGAAACTGAAAGGCAGATAACACAGACTCTTTGTGCTTTTGATACAAATGTAGGGAGCTCTGGAAGCTGCTTCACGCATGTAAATGGCAAGTAAGAGGTGTAGCCAGTGTCGTCACTTACAGCTAAGCTGTTACTTCCTCCTCATCTCCTCTGTTTCAAGCCAACTTTACCTAAGAACACTGATATTCCATGAAGAAAGAGACGCTCCTGCACACAAGGACCGTTTGAGCTCAGCAACTGCCAGCTGATGGCATTGGTGGTCACTTCACATCAGTTCTGCTGAGAAAATAAGATTCAGCCCATCTGCCTTGCGATAGTACCACAAGTAAAAACGTTAACAAAGAAAAACAAGTGCCTCTTGAGCCGCTACAAGGCAAAGTAGCAACAAGTACAAGCAGCATCTCTGAGGATGAGAAGCTAAGCATCTTCCTGATAATTATTTACTAACCACATTTTATTTACCTTGGTTAGTTTCACAAAACAACATTTCTTTCTGTTTTAGAAATAAGGTCTTACAGCGCCTGAGACCAAGAGACTTTTGCAAGAGAGGCTTTTACTCTGCTGTTAGCCAGCCAATGCAGGGGACATGAACATAGAAACTGTTCAATAGCCTGACCCTGTGGCATTTGCCAATGGGAACTTCGTTCCCAATTTTGCCTCAAGGTTTGGGAAGTTTGTGACCAAATCTAACTCCCTGAAATTAATCCACTTAAGACATTTACCTGACCTCCACCTATGCCTTACACCACAGACTCTAGCTGGAGTTTCCTGCTGGGCTGTTAATTCCTCCCCTTCCTTCCTTGACACAGTTTTAACTCTCCCCCAGTCAGAAGAGTGAAGTTCCCCACACCTCTTAAAATGAGCTAATTAGAACACCCACACAATCTCTTATCAGCATGCATATCTTGCTGGTTACTTTTCAAGTGGATGTAGATTTGCCATGTGCACAGATAAAAATCAAAGCCCCGCAGGAAGTCAGCACTGCAGTCCTGGGAGTTCTGTTTTAACACACAAAGACCCCGAGGATGACTTTCATCCAAATCCCTTACTTTGGCAAGCGAAACAACATCCACCACTGCAGACAGACACAGGACTCCGACCTTTTGCGGCGCAATGGGGCCTCACTCCCTTTCCGCAGCGTCTAATTTACTTTTGTCCCAGAGAAACAGCGGATGAAAATCAAACTACAACCAAGAGACTGATAGGAGCAGATTTTTGGCAAGGTGCCCCCAGAAACCCCAGCAAGTTTGCCACCTTACTCTCGGTCACTGAAGTGGTCCCAAGGCTACAACTCTTCCTACACTGAATGCCAAGAGATACACTAGCTTCCTGTTTTCCAAGTGCTCATTAGAAAATACATTTTTCATTAAAAATGAGGTGAGCTGGCAATAACTTTAATTTAGCCACTTCTGAACTTGAAAGGTAAAGTACACAAGGACAGTTAGGCAATAGACACACAGTGATCCCACCTCTTGGCGATCCCTTCTCACGAAGCTGATCTGAGATCAGAGTCCTAAGGAGGAACGGGGGTCTACAGCCAACTGAGAGATGGGGCAGGGCAGAGGAGGCATCTGTATGTGTATGGGATTGTGTGCACACTTTTAAGAGCAGGCTGCCAAAGAAACTGGAAGAAAAACGAAGGTACTACCAGGGATCTGAAACTGGTGTTGGTGGAACTCACACCCTCAACAGGAGGGGTCAGCACATCTGCAAATCAGAAAAGGTTGACAGTCCCTGATGTAGATAATGAAAGCTTAGATGAGAAGGGGAGGTGAGATACCAGAATAGAAGGAGGGTTATTAATTAAAACCCTGAGAAGCAGCAGCAATTTCCTTTCATTTTGAAGTTGAAAACCAGCTGTGCTGCTTGCTGACATGACTGATCATTACAGCATCATCAGCTATATTTTGAGTTATAAATGGTATGATCTACAACGGAAGGGCCGGAATGGGGTTGAATTCTATCCTCTGCCAGAGTTTTCCCATGGATAAACCTCTCTGGTCCCGCCTCTGCTTCTGCACCTGCAAAATGCGAGACAAATCTCACGAAGGTGGCATGAGATTTAATCAAGAGCCATCAAATGCTCTGAGCCTTGTGATGCAGAGCAGGAGTCAGAGACTGAATTCGGAAGAACTGCACTCATCTATAATCAGCAAGACAGAAGCAAACGGAATTTGTCTTATTGGTGGTTTTCAAGTACGCTTATCCTACTATTTGTGGGCTTGTCCATCTGTAGCATATTCCAAATCCTGGTTAACCAGAGCATCCAAGGGGGTCTCGCAGTTAAGGAAGATGGTTAGCTGCCATTTCCAGCAAACGGATCTCATGCTACTAGATAACCTATCAGCATTCAAATGGCAGCAGGTGAGGATAAGCAAGAGAGTAGAGAACATGAGAGCCCATCTCTACAGATTCACCTGTTTTATGCCTGTTCCGAGAAGATGACTTCCTCAATGGTTTGATTTCACGACATATTTCCTGCTAAGGTTAATCAGCAGAGTGTCCATGACATAAGGGGAAGGACGTGATTTACTCCAGCCCGGGGCCTTACCTGCTGAGATCAACGACAGCAGCTCATACATGATGGGGAACAAAACCGCTGCCCATGGGGCAGATGCCTCCGCAGGATACATCTGCTGGAGGATTTCCCCTGGATGTGGGTTGCATTGAGCTTCTTTTTATTCCTCCTCTCCTTTACCCTCTCCCAGGAATAACCAATCAGTTTGGTCTCTCAGACACAAGCCAACAGGAGGCTTGCCTAACTCGCACCCCTTCAAAATTAGCCAAAACAGAGCTGTTCCCGAATGTAATATCAATTAGGAAAAGTTTGCAAAAGACTTGGAGATCTTTGGGTGAGGGCATGAAACAGACTGAGCACAGCACAGCCCATCTGTTCGCTGCTCACGTGTGTAACTGACATCTTATGCTGCAGAAGGAGGTGAAAATCCATCTCTTCCTAAAGAAGTAACTGGTTCCACAGTGCAGCGGGAATAACTATATCAGGCAGCCAGTGACACTGGTTCTTTCCTGGTGTTACATGATGCCACAGCATGCAGGAGAAGCGCATTAATTCAATCCCTGAGAAGCAGTAGCAACTGGTTTTCCTTCTATTTTGAAAGAAAAAAAAAATTTAAAGCACAAACCATCCAGATAACAGGCTGACATGCCTGACACTTACAGCATTATAGGATATGTTCTGAATTAAATATAGTGCAATCCATGAGAAAGTCAAACAAAGGCAGGAAAACACATATAAAATAAAGAGAAGAGACATTTACAGCATGGTGTAATCCCCAAAGGGAAAATGCCTCTCTCAGGTCTGAAAATTTCCACCAGAAATCTTGGAAATCTTACAAACATCTCAGTATCCAACTAAAACAGCCAGGGGAAGAGAAGGGGGAAGCAGAGACTGGGGGCCTTTCCCCAGCATGATCCATCAAAAGAGGGAATGCTGTTTCCCAGCTGAGACGTTCGCTATTTTTCATACAGAAATGCAGCTTTCTCTATGGGCTCCACAAAACGAGCCCAGCATTTGTGGCTAATGCAGACTGGCAAAACGTTTGGAGGTGCTGGTTTGGGATAACAGAGGCACTTGGTGCATCTCTGAAGAACTTCTCAGAAAGCCCACACTGTCCTTTCACAGAGCAGCTATTGATATCTCCTGCCAGAAGCATTTTCTTTCCCCAGTACTAAATTAGACTGGCCTCATGCAACTTAACCACACTGGAAGATGCTTACACAAAGGCTACTTCATACTTTTCCATCTCTCCACGGTGATTATACGTCCCTTGTTACTCCAGTATCTACAGTGGATTTGTCCCAACAGCATCCCTGGAAAGTAAGACCACACCATAAAGCCTGTTTTAGAGAGGCGCAGAGAGATGAATGCTGCTATTATGTGGCACAGCAGGGTCGTGCAGAGATGTCAGAGCCACGCTAATGCCATGTCCCATCAGGTCAGTTAGCCAAGCTTCTGAGGAAGGCTCATAACGCTGGGAGGAGGTGCAAGCATTTTGTCCTTTTTCCGGAGCTAGCACATCCAGAGCCCACCCAGATGCTCAGGCTGTTCAACCCAAGCATGTCCTAAAAGGCTCACTGCAGGTCACACCGAAAATCCTGGCTGGGAGAAGAGCTGACCTCAACTGTAGAGCATCCTTCCTCACCTCCTGCAATTTTTTATCCTTACAAAAATCACAGGCCTTCAAGTGTTCCTTCAGACTACACATAAGTGGCAAGAGACCAACGTGCTCCAGTGACAGACACTACAGCAATGGTGACAATTGGCCCTGGACATTAAGCGGAGCAGGACCAAGCTCTCCTGTAACACTGGCCTCCAGACAGCAGAAGAACTACACGTGATAGCACTGTCAGAGCAAAGGTCCCATTTTTAAATATGATGGCAACTCTAAAAGCTTCCCTGAAAAAGAGCAAAGCACCAAGGTCACTTCTATTCATCACTGCTTCCTACATCACCTGGGAATTTTAAAAAGTATCTACCTTCCATCCTTCTTTAAATTTCAATTCTTTCAAGCCAACCACTGAAATACAGTGTAGCCCCACGGAGCTTTTTGGGGTTATTGGTGCGTCAACCTTACTGAGCCACTCTGAAGATCTCACAATGCAAAAACTGCAAGAGCCTAAATCCTGTTCAGGAGAGGCTGTGCAGGCAGGAGTAGCTCTGCCCAGCAAAAAGGCTGGATGGGTCAGTGGGAGGCTGCAGGGCTTCAAACCCTCCAGTCCTTCGGAAACCCCTGGCAGCAGTGGCAAACGCTGCATTGCAGCTGCAAGCAAGGTGCTGGAGGATACATCCTAAAAGCAGTAGTAGAGAGCCATTAGCAGAGTGCTGCTATTAATTACATACTTGCTGTTATCAAACATTAACTGTTGCTATCTGTTATCAAACATTGCTGTTACCAAACATCAAGGTCAGCACGATTTGCAGGCTGGTTTGGTTTTGCCCTGGTCTGTTTTGTCCAGTGCTGCCAGATTATCCAGGGAACAAAACTCCTGACCTGCTCCACAACATCACAGACTTAAGATGGCATCTTGCAGGGGGGGCTGTTTCTTCATTTAAGGGTCCCCTTGTGCGCCAGCCTGACTCCTCCTGGGTCCAGCCAGTTCCCCAAAGCAATAGGGGTGTCAAGGGCTAGAGAATCACATCTATCGTGCAATGTCCTCTTCTACCCTTCCTTACTCCTCTCTCATAAAGATGTAAGTGATTTCAACTGTGTTTTAGGCAGGGACTACCCAGCCAGCCACATTCCACCTCCACAAACTGATTTTGTTTGAACCGATGCAAAACCTGGCGCAGGAACACCGAAACCTGGTTTATACATTAGCTAGTCATTGATCGTGCACCCATAGAACACATCCTTAGAGAGACTTCTGCGGCTCACACAGTGGTGACCATGGTTTTAACTAAACCTGCTTAAAAATACACCCTTGGTTAAACTGGTAGTTTCGTGAGCCTGCAGGAGTACTCCCCCGCTTACACTACTGTGAGAGAGATGAGACTTCAGCTCCAAATGTATGAAACTTAATCCCTCTGTTTTCATAATCTACATCTCTACAGCCTGTTAGCTCTGCTTGATATATTGTCCCCTGGAAACCATGAGTAACTTCAATATTGAAAACAGAAACAATAGCTCTGAACACAATGGCACATTTTACTTCAGAAACTCCATCTGAAATGGCATCTACTCATCTCCGTAGGACACTGCTTGTAGCTCTGGGGAGACAGGGCAGAGCGACCGCCCAGCTCAGTACAATGAAGAAACCATGCCAAGCAAAACACAACCACAGGTTTTAACTCCATGCTGGGAGGAGACTCCTTTGTCTTCATTTCTCCCTCTCTCCCCACCTCCAAACCCCGAGATGTTTTGCCTGCGTATCTGGTTCCAAACACATGTGCCTCCCGTCTTTGGGGGGATTTAGAAAGGAGCACAGACAACAAATCCCACCACCCCAGCAGGCAAACGGAGCTGCACGTGTAACAGATACCTTGCTCCGGGGCTCGAGGGAGGTAAGCCAGCAGCCTGCAGGACAGGCAGTTTCCAACAGTTCAGAGCCAGCTGCCAGCCTTTATGCTCCCAGCTCCAGCACGGGCCCATTGGCTCGGGCACTGCCGGCCCCGGGTGCCGGCATCTCCCCAGGATGCTCATCTGGTACGTAGGGACAGCAAAGCCGTCCAGTGCGCAGGACAGACAGACTCCAAGCCAGGGTTGCCCACCTGGGCTTGCAATGGAGGGAGGAAAGGAATTAGGGGCTGGAATACAAGAACAAACCTAGGCTTGCAACAGCCTGTCCTTCTTACCAGCGCCTATGGCAATGGCATCTCACAGACGGGTTTCTCCCTGCAGATTTAGTTCTGGGGAGGGGAGACCAAGTCTATGGGGCATGAGGAAATCTCTTTCAAAGAGACCTCCCACCACTGGCACAACCACACAACACAGGCACCTTAGCTGGACACTCAAACCCACACCAGCTCCTTCACACTGCTGCCCAGGGACACTGTTCTCTCTTTGAAAAAAAAAAAGGGGGGGGGGATTTGGGTAACACTCGAGTCCTTAAAGCCTATGACCAGAACAAGGATCCTAGAGGACCCACACAACCATCCCAAATGACCTTGCAGATGGACCAGACCATGACGCAAGATGGCACTGGAAGGAGGGACAACACGCCCTGCAGGACAAATCCGACTCAGCTCCCTGAGAAAGGGGTCTGGGACTAAAACCTTATTTTTGTAAGTACAAGCCTGCCTGAGCAGCTTTGTTAATTTAATTAAGAATGAAAACAAGCCCTGGGAAAGTAGATGGGTTTGGACGACGGTCATGGCGGCTGCGTGCGTGCTGCTCAGAGCAGAGCGGGCACAGCGAGTGTTTACGGGGCCTCTGTGCGCTTGTGTGTTGATCCAGGATTTTCATTCAGATCATAATCATCATCCATCCCTGGACGCGCCACTTGCGGACCAGATGGTATTCTGTGTATTATACCAATTAATCACATGTAATATTTGGCAGGGTATTAAAAGCATCGATGGAGATCTTTGACAACGGTGGGGATTTTTTTGGTCTTTTGTAATCTCAGTAGCTTTTAAGTGGTACAGCCACATTGTCAAGAAATACTGCCAGGGCTGTGACTTTTCCAAACTTACAGATGATAAAACTGTTACAAGTTGTGAGCGACAAGCTGTACACGGAGGCCGACGCTTGCATCTGGGAGGAGGAGGACTCCTTCCAGCTCCATCTTCCCATCAAGACATTTCCAGCCTGGTATCCCTGGTGGCATTTGCGAGACCTGATGGTGGGACCGTGGCCAGCAGGACCAGGCCCAGAAGGTACCCGCTATGCTGCTATCTGCCATAGGCAGCACGGCGCTGCCTTGAAAGCCAGAGCTGTTGCGCTCATGCAGGAGATGCTTCTCCCATCCCCATCAGGACAGTGACTTCCTGAGCTTTAAGCCAAGGGTGGCCGCAGAGCCACGTGGGCTGCATGCCAGCGCCCCTTGCTTGATAGACAGCTGACTACGTGTCCACCCCCAGTGAGCATCCATGCCTGCTCTCCTCTAGTAGATGCTCTTCGAGTCCAGTGATACAAGGAGGGGTGCATCACAAGGGACTGTTTGTACATTACTGGGCACATCCTCTGTCATAAAATGAAAACAAGTTTTCTCCACCTGTCTGGCCACACACGCAATCCACTCTGGCCAGGTGAAGGACACACTAATTATATGATGCTTGGGTGATGCAAGGAAAGGATCCTGGGGAGAACAAGCTGCAGGGAACATGCAGCCACAACTCATCCTGTCCAGCACCTCCTGCCCAGACATTTCTGAGGGGAAGGTGGTGACCTACAGGTTGCTTTGGTGGCCAGGCTGATGTCCAACCAAGACAAGACCAGCGAGGATGCAGATTTCTATGCCTTTCCATGTCGTGTGACCAGCTTTAGAAGCTGGATGGAGCAGATGGACAGGCCAGACAAGCGTAACAGTCATCTTGCATTGACCCTGCTGGGCACTGTGCAGGCATTCAGCGCTATTTCTCATCCTCTCCATGAGTTTGCATCTGTTCTGTTCTCCTCCCCATCACACAAATCCACAATAAAGAGACATCAGAAGGATGCCCAGACTGTGGAAGCATCCCCACAGATGTGTTGGTAAGTCCAAGTCTAACCAACGAGCTTGCAGGTACCACACAGCTCTCTTCTGCCCTAGCCCTTGGCTCAGGCAGGGAACTAACATTTCATAGAACCCCCCAGAAACTACTTGATGATGCTTTGTCAAAGAAAGCATCCAGGAATGCCACAACTTGCATCAAAGAGATCCCAGCCATGCCCAGGCCCTGTAATTCCCTTATCAGGAGCGGCCAAGCTGCCTGATGGCACTGCAGTATCTAGATGTGGCTGCTGTGAGCCTGTGTGATCCTTGTGCGCTCCACAAGGTTATTATTTATTTGATCACCCTTTAGTGCCTCAGCATTATGTCTGTAAGGGATCAGGATACAGCTTCTCTAAGGAACTGCCTCTTCAGCCATCTGCAGAACCTAGCCCTAAAACTTCATTTATTTTTTTTTAAAAAAAGGATCCCACAAATGAAGTGGAGTGGGGAGGAGGTGGGAGGAGGAATGACACACCAGCTGCTCTCTACCAGGACGCAAGCAACTTCAAAAATTAGATTCCAAGTATGTATCCTGCTGAGGGTAAGATACACTATTTATGAGCACAGAATGGCCTATTTTCCATCAGAAAGCAAGACACCAGCCTCATCCATTCCCAGCTACTGCTAACCTCCCTTCATGATCGAAAGGATAGAAAAGGGCATGGGAGGGCAGGAACCACACTCCTGGGGCCAGCACGCAAGCACAGTGAGCTGCTCTTTGCCAACAACCCAGATGCAAAGTTATCTCGCTTAATTAGGGCGTCCTTTGGGGGGAAACCTTGGCTCAAGTAACTGAACAAATAAATTACACTACCAGACACACACGCGTACACACAAATAACCCATTTTGCTCAGCCAGGTGCAGACGATTGTTTCTAGCCCTTCATCTGGGGCTGGTGCACGTCTCTCCATGAGGTCAGATGCAGGAGAACGTCACGCTGGCCAGGAATGGAGGAAAACCTGAGAGTGGCTTAAGAAAAACAGAAACAAAACTCAGAAGAAATCTTCCCCCATCTAACAGGTGCAGAGATGTGATTATATGTACTTCAACACATGGGCTTTCAACACGGCCTGAGCGTCACACTGCAGATCTAACATAGTTAAGGAAGCTTTGAAACCTCACCCTTGCTTTGAACCTTGCAGATTAGCATCAACATGGAGAAGGATTTGAAGCTGGAGGAAGATGCTCATATTTCGAAAGTAAGCGCCAGCAGGCGACGGGGCAAGCAAAGAGGCTGCTCTCCGTTACAGGCAGCAAGAGCAGCCCAGGCAGGCAACCCCCTTGCCTGGATCTGGGACTGAACAGCTGGATCTGGGACTGAACAGCATTAAACAGTGCAAATACAACAGGGGCTTGAAAATGAAAACAAATTTCCCCTCTTAGCCATATTGAGGCATGCAACAAAGCAAGTCACCAGACAGCTTCTCTTGCCTTTCTGTTAAAACTGAGCCGAAGAATATGATTCAAACATCAATGCTTCCAATGACAGACAGGCCGACACTGTAATAGCATCTCATCTACTTAAAAGCACCTCTCAAATGTCAAAGAAGGAGGTGGAAAAAGAACTCCAAACTTTACATCCTGAGTCTGAATGCGTCCCCTGAGATATTATTTCGAGATTTGATCCACACAGAAAAAACCTATTTCTAACATCAGATAGGAATATAGAGAAAGGAGGAAAAAATAAGATGAGGAAGAGCTACTGCTGAGGGGTTATGGTGGTGATTCTCAGCATAATGCTGACTTGAAGGAGTCCACCAGGCCCAGGAGATGTGCCCTGTGTGCCTGCAAGTAGACAAAAACCCAATGAAACTACTCGGAAAACCAAAAAGAGCTGATTTCTGCAAAATCAATGATTTCTAGGTTGCAGAAGGACCACTTTTCCACACTTGGTAACTTCATGCAAAGGTGATTCTTTTTTCCACAATGCCATTGGATTTTCTGGTATAACCAAATTCCCTTCTGAGGGAAACCTCTCTTACATTTGCGTGTCAAACTGGGAAGTCTCCAGGAGCTATTACTGAGCCACTGAAAGCAGTGGGCACACAAGGACTGTGTAGGCAATGAACAACTACAAAGTGGCTTATATTCTTTACTGAGAGGGTGGTGAAACAGTGGAACAGGCTTCCTAGAAAGGTGGCTGATGACCCAAGCCTGTCAGTGTTTAAGAGGCTTTTAGACAATGCCCTGAACAACATGTTTTAACTTTTGGTCAGTCGTGAAGTGGTCAGGCAGTTGGACCAGGTGACCATTGTAGGTTCCTTCTAGCTGAAATATTCTGTTCTATTCTAGTACTAAAGGCCTGTAGGACAGACATACAGCAAGGATTTCCATATTTCTGGTGTTCAAGATGATTAAAATCTCACAAGATGCTAATTTTCTGTGAACTTTTAATGTCACTGGACCAGAACCGAATTTAAAACTCTGTATGAGAATGAAGTTTTCATCACAACCCCAGTCACCACTGCATCTGGGCACTTGACAGCCATGAATGAATTTATCCTCTCGAAATCCATGGGAGATGAAAGCTGGGAAAACAAACCCCGAATCTCTAAAACTTTTCTGCTTTAGTCAGGGAAAAAAAAAAATTACAGTGTCCTTCCTTGTGGTCTTTGTGGTGCTTTAATCATCCTAAGAAAATAAGATAGAAGGCCAACACACTTTTTGTGTATTTAGACTATGAATTATGGTCTGCACCAAAAGTAAGAGATCACTTGCCATCCCTGTGGAGAAAAACAGCCCCCAGTGCTGGTGGGCTGGAGCACATGGAAGCTGTGACTGCAACCTCCCCTGCACGCAGCTCTGGCTGCTGATCTCCCAAAGGCAGGGCACAGCTGGTGTCCAGCACAAGTGGCTTGATCCTGAAGTCTCACCCTAGTTGTCCCCAATCTCCCTTTGCTGCATCGGTAAAATGCTGCTAGCAATGTAATGCTTCTACCTCAACAGAGAGCTCCCAGGCTCAACTAATCACAGTGAACAAAGGGATTATTTCTTTCAACATATTCATCAGGGCTTGTGGTATCTCATGCATTTTCCAGCACTTAACAGCAGAGAGACCTACCTCTGCTCAGAGCTGGTATGTGCTACTGAAATACAAATAAATTACCAAGTCACCACAAGGCAAGGAAGGAGTTAGTTTTCCATTCTGAGGACTGACTTACTTGAGAGCCTGACGTATCTGAAATCAATTTTTTAAAATATATTTAAAGGACTCTCTTTTATAGAGGGACGTTGTTACGATGTGGAAAATTCACAGCTCCTAACATCAAGCCATGGGTGGAGGCAGCCTGGAGTATGAATTAAAAATAATGTGGTTGTTTGCAGAAATTAGCAGCACCGATTTAAATCCACACCCCCTCCCTCCTTAAATAATCACCCTGTGAACGGAGGTAGTTTATGGAGCCCTCTGGAAAATGTTCCTCATGGCCTTCGTTCCGAACCCAAAATAAAATACATCACATCGCAGCAAATACTTCACCAGGGTGCTGCTCTCTCTTCCCCCCAACCCACGCCTCCCGTTTGTTGCTAATTAAACGAAACAGCAGGTGCTTAGACCACAAGCGCAGCAGGGCTGTAGTGAGCGCCATGATTAAACCCCCCTGGAATGTCTTCTTGGAGAGCTGCATCTTTCCAGGGACCAGACTCAAAGAGGAAAGATGAGATTAGAGGCGAGGGCTGGCTTGGTCTTTGGCTGCGAGCTCCACAATCAGAGGGTGCTTTCGAAGGACCGCTCATTAGAAAAGTCAGGTTTCTGGGGAAGACGCTGTCTCCTCTCTGTGCCAAGGCACCTTCCCAGCATCCTTGCTACAGGGTACATGCCACATAGCATGCTCTGCCTCTGGGCTGGGGACACCTCCTTTCTCACCCCGTTGACACCCATCATCCCAAAGCAGAGCAACCTCCCCCACACCAAGGCATGCGTGGGCAACTCCAATTTTCAGGCAATGATTAGCAATGCCACTCCTGAGGCCAGAGCCATCCCACCCTAACCCTGGGCAAGGCCAGGGAACGGACACGCCATGAGCCAGGGCGTCATAGAGTTGGCCAGGAAGGTTATCAGCCGTGCCTGAACACATGACACATCAGGCCATGCTAATGAGGTGTTCCTAGTTGCCAGCCAGAGCAAATGGGTGCAAGCCTGGAGAACAATTTTGTAACAGCAGCTCACTCTTTGGGACATGTCCTCACACCACGACTCGCGGTGTACCAAGTTACCTGCTTACCTCCAACGCTACAATCCCACCCACAGGTACTCTGGAGACACCTAATGGACTGAACCCACTCCATCTCCTTCATAGGAAAGAAAATGACCATTGCTGCTGCCAACGCCATCACCAAGCCTCACCTCCTGACACCAGAAATCAAGCGAATCAAAAGGCAAATGCTCTTCCACTATTGATAGGGTATAGACAACGCTGTAGGAAACAGGCATGGAGCAAGGGGTACTTACGGGCAGCCAGAGCTGAGCACCCCATCAAACAAGCTCTGCCCTTCATCGTGTTCTAGGGCCTCCTTGTTTTGCGCCAGCGAAGCCTTTCCCCTGCTTGCCATGCATCCCGCTGACAGCCACAGCTCCCTCCCATCCTAGCACGACAGTTCGCTATGGTGACTTCCCACTGAGACAAGCTGGGATGACTTTAATCATTCAAAGGGCACCAGTGAGCACTAATGCAAGGGGACCCTAAACCAGTTACCAACTGGGTTAAGATGGTACAAGCCCGGAAATAAATTGCTTATTCCCTTATACAAATTCCACTCCTGGCAGTAAAGTCTATGGGATCAGGACATAATCCCAAGAAGGAAAAGCGCTATTTATATTTCTGCTGAGCAGTTCACTTCTCTTTGGTCACTCTGCTGATGTTTCACTTCTTCACCAAACCCTATTAGAAATGGCTGGGGGTTTTGGGGGAGGAGAGGGAACGTGGTCATTAAGGTCTGGCTTAGCTACTGTAATACAACTAACATTTGGCTCTGTTAAAAAGACTCCTAGCTGAAGACTTCAAAGCATTTTACAAACATTAATGAATAAACTTTCTCCAGGAGGGCTGATTATAGCCCCCATTTTATGGGTGGATATTTCCAGATAACCTTCCTGCCACGCCAGGAGTTCCCCACTCCTTGTTCCACACCACAGACTCCCAGCTCCTAATTACACAAAAATCATCCCCACACTAAGGCGATGAAATGCATTTTGACCTCAGAGTGGGACAGGATTCGACACGAGGTTTCTTACAGCAACAAGCAGGAACCTACAGCCCTATTGCTCCTGCAATCCACAGCACACCCCTGCTCAGCTGTGTAATTCGGGGCTGTCTCACACCCAGAACGAACCCGAAACTTTGCAGGTTTCTCTCCACCTTGGAAACACTTTTTTCAAAACCCTTTGCATAAGCATAGTCAGGGACCACCTTTGTGGAGCACACCACCCTTTACTGCTCCATCTGCCTTATTCCCAGATCCCAATGGCAAACAAATCTCCACCACCTCCTGAAACACCAAATACTAAATCCTACCCTTGGGTGCAAGGGAGATGTGTGAGAGCCCGGCATCCTCTAACCCTCAGCACAGTAACACAACGCACATCGCAGACAGCTACAGAGGTTTTTGCAAAGCTGCACTCACAGCTACCAATGAGCCAAAAAGGACAAAACAACCTGGACTTGTTACAAGGACGCAGGTGTTCACCACGTACCATCTCACAATATAACTTCCTCACCAGGAAGACACACAAAACAGTTTTGCTAGGGCAGCAGCAGCCCATCACTGCAGTGACCAGGACAAGCCTAGACTTGGATTTCAAAGCTCCCCAGTCCACAGAGCGGCCAAAACATCCCAGCCTGCTGGGCTCTCAAAAACCAGAGATTAGCCAGATAAAACAAAAAGCCTGTGAAATAATTTTCACTCCAGGTGGATAAGATATGCTCCCTGTAAGACAAAATTTCAATCATTAAACTCACCTTAGTCCTTTGAAAGAATTTTTTTCCTGTTATCATTTTACTTAGTCCTTTTCTGCTTTGCTTTCTAATTCCTTCCCATTTGGCATTTTCCTCCGTCTCTCTGACACAGTGTTTTCGTGGTTTGTCCTTCACCTCTCTCAAAACACCTGGCTCAAGATAGCAGGCTCAGCAAGTCCCACTGGTTTCCTTAACACACCCTTAAAAAAACCAAATGCATCGAGAACCAGGTGCATGGCTCTGATGTTAACTCATTTTGCAAAAACACTGCTAAATCGATGAGGATCTGCGCTTGACTGCACCTGGTGAATCAGAGACATCTCTGCATTGACACTGATGCCTCACAAACACTTTGGTACAAAGCTCCGCTTGCGCTGCAGGTTTACAGAAATTATCTTAAACACAGAGATGCTTCTCTGAGTCTCTTAGTCCTTTGTGAGCTTGCTCACAGCTTCTGTCAACCGAGAACTTGTCAGCAACTCGCTCTGCTCCAAAGCATGAACGTCCTCCCTGGATTACAGCTCCCCACTCCGCTCTGCTGGCTTGGCACCCTCACAGGGTCCCAGCTGCACTTGAAGGAGTCCCAGTGCAAGGACTCACTTGTGCCATTAGGGACACCTCACACCAGTCCTGCTGCAGCTGCAGACCTGAACAGCGCAACCCGCTGCTACGTACCTGCGGCTCCTGCCCAGAACAAAGCTCCCAGGGTTTGGATCTGGGAATGCTGTGGGTCAGAAACACGCTCTGAGCACGCACCCGGGACACTTTCCTCTCACACACATGCCAAGGTCATCAAACCTGCCACACTTCTCCTGGGCAGCGGCAGCAGAGAGCAAATTCTAACCCAACAGGTAAATGGGGTAGCTTCAGAAAACTACAGTTATGGGCACCTGCACAGGTAATGTTCAACAAAGGGTGTGAAGTCAGTGGGTTACCAGCCAGGGCAGAGCCAAAGGACCCGACATACTGTAAGAGTTCAAGTCCTCTCTTTCCTGCACAGACACTATAGACCAGATCTCTACTTTTAAATGAAATGCAAAAGGCGGAGAGCAAAGCCCCCAGCTCGGCTGGGTGTTGTTCAACCAGGGCACCCAGGAAGGGGGGTGCGAACGCTGCGCTTCCCCCAGAGCACCAGTACGCTTGCGCTTTCTGCAGGACTTCACCACTCGTCCTCAGTGGCACAGCTCCTCTCTGGGTTTTTCTGCCCTGACCGCTCCACTGGAGGCTCGCCGATGCTTCCCCTGAAGGAGGGAAAGGGGAAATTGCAAGTGTGTCCTGCAGTGGGAATACTTGTGTTTGCACGAGACATGAAACCACTCTGGCTGCAGAAAAGGGGAAGCATGCCACCACTTTGGGCAAGCAGGAAGGGAACAAGGTAGAAAACAAACTCCCAACTTCACGCTCTGTACGCGGCTTCTGCAGAAAAGGTCAGTTATTCAGGTGCTACGGGGAAGAAGCAAATAGCACCCAACACTCATAAATCAGTCTGGGGTGAGCCTGATCAGGAGCCTTCCCTGTGGAAGGCCTGACGACGTACAGTCCACAGTGGAAGAGACGCCAGTTGATGCTTTTGTTTGTCCTGTAAGCAAACCCTGGCGTAACAGGACCAAGAGCTACGGTTCTCCCAGACACAGCCTTCCCACATCTGAGCCTGCAAGAGCAGAAAGCCAGGAGGGGCGAGGTGGCAGGGAAAAGAGCCCTGACAGAGTCCTGCATAACCTTTCCATTATGGCTGGGCAATTTTCTATTTGCACTTAAATGCAATAATGTAAATAAACTCCCCGTAACCCTTGCAGGGCTATTTAGGACGTTTGCAAAAACAACCAGCTCCTCTCATCGTGAGCCAAGGGATGCGAACACAACAGGCACTTCTCATCTTGGTCTCCGCACACTTAATGAAAGTGAAGGATTGTATTCCCCGCACAAAAGCGGAATTGTGTTTCAGTGCTGGGGGAGTGAACTCAGTGCGATTTTCCGGCAGTATAAATAACTGAAAGCTGAGTACGATTAGGTGAGAGCAGCAAAGCAGTGGAGGGGGTGGAATTGTCATGCCTGAACTTTTTGGGCTTGGGTGCTTCAGGGAAGAAAGGCCATGGAAAAATCCCACTGAGGAATTTAATTTTCACACAGAGATTCCAGAAAAAAATAAAAAGGCTGATCTTGATCTGTGGTAAAAAAGGAAATACGCTAATAAAGCGGCACTTGGAGAATTCCCTGCCTATATGAGATCAGCCCCAGAGCTGCAGCTTTGGCTGAGGCCAGTTCCATAGCTGAAATGCTCTCCTGTGTTTTATTGTTCCAGCAAACAAAACCTGGAACATGGTTAAAAAACAAGTGGGCTCCTCCCAAGGCCCTTTAAATCCTTCTGTGGAGACCTAGTGGCCTATCATGAGACCTTCCAACACCAGAATAATGGACATGGAGGTGGGATAACATGGGAGGTATATGCCTTGAGCCTTGACATGCTCTGCTGAAGAAAGACTTTTAGCCCAGTTTTACCACAATTCTGCATAATCCCTTGTACAACATATCGCCCAGGGACAAAACCAGGAGGCATGGGCCCAATACCAAAATTTTCCATCTTGGTTCAGAATTTTTGGCAATTTCAGACACGGTTTTCTAAACAAGTGCTTTCCATTAGCAACACAACTCTGCAGGGACTCATGCATCCCGATGCATTTGATTTTTAACGTGAAAAGCAACCAACAGCTATGAAATAGGTCTGAATCCTCCTCAGCTGATGTAAGTCAACTCAGTTCATTTGGCAGAACTTGCTGCTTTTCCCCTCTGTAGCTTTATCCAGGAGAGCCCTTCCCACATTGCAGGGTCCCCACCATCCTGACAGCCTCCAGGGCAGCGATAGGCATGGGATGTAGGTACTTAGAACAAGAACAACTTACACAAACCAAACCTCTAGACAGCAAGAGAATAATTCTTATCAAATAACTCTTTTGACTAATTCCACTGCTTTCTGTGCTTGCTAGAGGCCCATAAGTGGAGTTCGACATTCTTCAGGTATTCCTTGAAGGATCTTTGCAGCTAACAAGTTTGTGTAGTTCAAATGGTGGATGCAGAGTACCTGACAGCAGGATATAAACTAACCTTCCTGTTCCCCAGCAGAGCCACTTTAATCCTTTACAAGTCAGGTTCCCACTCCAGACAATGTGAATTCATCCACTGGGAAGTCTGCTATCCATTACAGTTCTGCAGAACTCCCTTGAGATTCTTAGGCTGGACAAACCTGCTAAAGTTAAACTCTTTCTAGATAATTCTTAAAAAACGCATGCATGCAAAAAGCAGGTAAAGTGATTTGTTTGTATGTTCCAAATAATATCCACAGAGCCTCTTCCAGTCTTTGTCCTGTTCTAAAAATAGTATCCCATGAATATGTGACCATCTGGTAACGTGACATTACTTTACAGCCATCAGATCCAAAAAGGAGAAGCTGAACCAGAAACTGGCATCACAGTTGAACTTTCCCAAATCTTACACAGCTTTAGGTCAAGAGCCTTCAGTACAGGCTTCTCTCTCATACTCCAAGTCCACACACCCTCTAAAAAACTCAACCCACTGCACTGCTAATAAGTGGTGAGAGTTCATCACTGCTGAGCTCTGCCACTCATTTAATTTCTAAGATTTCCCTGACTGTACCTGTAACTCTGCAGCCAGGGGAAGCTCTGGTCCAGCTGCCCGGGCTCGGTGTGTGGAGGGCTCCTAACCAGGACATTTCCATAGATCAGGTCTCCCAGTGGAAGTCTGCTTTATGAGCTCTCCCTCTCCACCTGAAATGGGAGCCACTTAGTAACTCCACACTCCCCTTTGAACCCCCCAAGGCCTTCCTCCATGAGAGCTGGCAGCGATTGCCATGCCAAAATGATCACACACCTCGGAGACTTCACACTCTCCCCTGGCTGATGAGATTAACATGCGCTCAACGTGGGATCCAGGCCTCATGAAATCATGCAGAGCAAAACCCACACCTTAGCATTGTCAGAGGCAGCAGTTTCCAAAGTACTGCCCACCTCAGATCACGCACCATCCAGGCTGCACGGCACTTTGGGGAAGCAGCAGACCGAAAACCCACAGTCCTCTTGGCCCCAGGGGCACGGGCTCTTCTCTTGCCAAATAAAATTTATCTGCTGGCCAAAAGCCCACAGTTGAGCAATTCTGATTTACTCCAGCAGGGATCAAGGATATGTGTGCATCCACACATACACACACACACAGACTCTCACTAGAGCAATGATGGAAAATGCTTTCTAAGAGACAGTAGGAGACCATGTACAGTTAAAAGGAAACAGTAAAGAAATCAACAACCTCTTTCTGATGTTCCCAATCTTTCTAAAAAAGAAAACCCCTACTCATTCATCTAACTACATATAGAACCTGTAGCTTAATCAAACTTTGTTTTACTTCTAGGATCAGGAGCCTGCATAAAGAAGACCCACAAATTGAATGTTAACAAAGATCTTTCCAGTGCTGAACTTCTGCTCAGAGACTCCAAAAGACAGGAAATCACCGTGACAGTGAATTCCCTTGAGCAACCAGAGCAGATCACTAATTGCGCAGCTCCTCTGGAGCAGCTCAAGATTTTTGCAGCATAGAATATGAGGGAATCGCAAGGATGGAGGGGAAAAACTCATCTTCAGAGCAGCTTGCCACTCAATGTCATGCTCCTGAAAGACCTTAGAGGTGAATTACCATTTAATCTGGGTCAGATAGGGCGAAAGCTTCTTGATAGAGTGATGAAATATTTCAATACTACTGATTCCACACAAAGGACATGAACACCAGGGAAATACAGACTTGGCGACATCCAGGAGAGTATCAGCATTGTATGGAACAATGCCCATATGGTGCAATGACGCCAAACAGCAGCCACCACAGTCACTGATGCCATGATGGGGCCCAGGACCCTGGTCTTGTGCAGCAAGGGAATGGAGGAGGACACAACCCTCAGAGATGCAGCCTCCAGAGATTCCCATCCCACAGTGGGGTCAGGACAACCACCCAACCAGAGCCCCACAATCTCACTGCCACTTCATCCAGAACAGGTAACACTCCTGTAGATGTTCCTGGTATTGCAATACCTTTTGTGCACAGTGAGAGGTCACAATGGCACCATTGGGAGACTCACCTCTGACCCACAGCAGCCCCCAGAGAAAACATAAAACTTAATCGTTTGATAGCAAAATCCATTCCCTATCATTACAGAGTGGCATCTCTATCGAACCCTCAGACTACCAAGACAGGGTAGCGTGGGTATCGCCTCCGTCCTTGCCTTGCTGCCGTCACACCCTGAGAAGCTGGCTAAGCCAACACATCAGTTTTTAAGCTCACCCGTGTCCTGGCCAGACCTGCACATGGGGCAGGCAGGGGAACATATTAAATTGGTGCTGAGCACCCAATATCACCCCATAGCCACCATGCAGAAGATTCCCATGCTGCAGCATATGGGCAATATTCAAGTGTCAACTTTACGCCTCAACAGCACCCAAGTGCAGAAGTATGAAGGGGAGGGTTCTCACAGGCTGGGTTGCTTTCTCAGCTGCAGGTTATTTGCCATGTTCATTGAACGCGGCCTCTGTTGTAGCTTGGCAGGCACTTTGCCATTTCCCCATCATGGCCCTCATCTTTGTCTGACGTGTAAAGTCTCTCTAGAAACAAATACTGGAAGCTGAACAGATTGTTTTGCCAAGCAAACATTTAAATAATGATGGAAATAAGAATTATAAACAATTCCATCTATTCATTGAAGACAAAGATACTGCCCCAAGCCAGCTCCTATCCTGCAGCACTGACTGAGCGCTAGAAGGAAAAGTGGTACTTAAATAGCCTTTAAATCAGCTGAGACAACCATTGCCAGTTCAATAACCGTATCAGCTATTCATTTTTTTCCAGGGGCATCTCAATTCCCTCAGTAAGCCCTGTTACTGGGAAGCTTGCTGCTGGGCTGTCTTTCTGAGGGCATGGGGGGTTCTGCTACTAAGAGCCAAGTCTTGCAAGCGCGGCTGCACCAGGAGCTCCAGCACAACTGCCAACAAGCGGCAGCCATGGTCAGCGATCGCAGCCGGCAGTTCAGGGCTCCTCCTGGAAACTTGGTTTTCTGCATCACCTGCAAACCACATTGCTGCTGGCCTCTCCACACGCTGTCCAGGACAGCGGCAGCAGACAACTGGCCTGTGTTTACTCGGAAGAAAGGACATGCCATTTCTCCCCAAGGAGCCAGCACTGACCTTTGGGAACAGACATGTTGACACAGCCACATTCAGATTTCCTCTGAATTTTCCCAGGCTTGTTTCAGTTTCAATCCTGCTCTTAAGGAACCTGTTTTCAAACAAAACCCTATATCCCAACTGCTGGAGTAACTCCATCCTCACAGAGCCGTGACTATCAGGGATGGCCCTGAACCATACGCATCAGGTATGTAGCCAGGCCCCCGGTCTGGCTGAGGATTTCACAGCAGCTCTCAATGTCTACAGCAGGGCCAGGATGCTGAGGCCCAACATCCCATGCTGAGGGAACAGCAGCAGGAGAAATGTGATCCTTGCAACCCAGACCATCCTGGCCAAGGCCAGCACAGCCCAGAGTAGAGGGAGCCACGTGCTTTGCAGAGCCCAGGTCCCCTGCTGTCAACACAGCCCAGCGAGAGCAATGTCAGCAAGTAAAATCTTTCCTTTCTCCCACTTTGCCTCATGCTTCACTGTGCGTTCGCACCACAGCTTGATGCAACAACCCTCTGCTGTTCCTCCCCATCTCCTCCCCTGCCCAACTCAACCCCACCTTCTCCTCCAGCTTTCCTGCCTATTTCCATACACGCCCTCCGATGCACACAGGTAGCCCAACAGAAACACTCCCTGCGCTTGTCAGAGGCTGGGAATCTTTTCGACACAAGCCTCCCACGCTGCGAGAGGGGCAAGCCACATCACGCGCGGAGCCACATCAACAGCCTTCCTTCTCTTCCCACAGGGCCACAGCTACGCACGGGGTGGCATCTATGGAAAAGAGCATCACTCACTACAGAGTGACCCTGCTGCTGTGGATGGCTGAGACCACGCGGTCACCCTACTCATCCTGCTAGAAAGGCCTGGCAGGATGAAGGTTAGGAGTTAGCATTTGCAAGCGCGGGAGCACGCTTGCCCCATTGCATTCTTACCTATGCTTTTCACCACTGATAAAGCCAGTGCGTGCTTGAGCTTGCCCATTCGCCACTCCTGCAGAGCTAAAAGCGTGAACGTTACAGCAACAGTCATTACAGAATAACTGAGTTAGACTGCACTGGACCACCAGATTTGGGGACTGTGAGTCCCCACTTCAGCAATTAACCCAAATTAACTAACGGAGTGAATATATGCAATTCCATCAGAGTCCCATCAGGCACCTACCCTGCAAGCACTCTGTACCAGTTCCCCTTTTGCTCTGTCCCAGAAAGCCTGTGCCCCAAAGCCACCAGGTCCTGTTTTAAATCGTGATAACCCGGTGAAATGCAGAGGGTGCTCCAGCACGTGGCACAGTTACAACCACCAAACTGGAAGTGACAGTGGACATTGCAGTATTTGATACAGCTTGGGGTAACAGAGACAGGGGTGTTTGCACAGAAGAGCACATAATGGAACAATGATCGATAGCAGCAGATTTCAGATGAACTCCAGTCTGAGTAAGAAAAGCAGGGATACAGACTGTAATTACTGGTTTTTATAGTACCATTTTTGTTTAATGTCCTCTTCAATGCTCAGTTACTCCATTACAGCACTATAAACAATCAGGATGACCCTATCAATAACAAATGAAGCTCTTGATGTTTTATCGTCAGCCTGGAAACAACTTACATCTCTTTCTGCTCCCTAATAAAATTCTTGATATTCTTTATTTTTTTTTATGTTCTAATTGGCTGCTAGTGAGTTCCTCTTTCTGCGCCACTTTGAAGAAAACCTGCTTAGATCAGCAAAATGCATCAGGCAGATAATTTTTTGCTAACTGATACACAAAGCAAATACTTGAACAGAGCCTTGTTTATTTGCTTTTTCAAAATTGTGACATTTCAGATGTCTCCTTGCAGCCAAAGTGCCTGTGTGGGTCATTGTGCAGAGAGACGGCGATCTGCCTACCTAACATTCCTGCCGCAGCTCCGGCAGGGACATCGTTTGCCTCTCGCACAGCCAGAAACACAATACGGGATTATGGCACACCACTAAAGCCAGCTGCTGTGTTTTGCCTTGGAAAAAGCTGCATTTTGCTGTTGTGAGAAAGGACCTTCTGCACACAGAGACCCAGCTGTCCTCACAGGAGCCACAGAGAGAGCATCTGAATGTAGGGTTTGGTCTCTCTGCTGAGGCTCTGGTCCTCTTCATAGTCTGACTCCAGGCACTGAGTAAGACAGACATGGACTCAGTGCAGAACAGTTGGAGCTGCTGGATAAAGTGCAGAAGTTGAACCACTGGTGATTCAAACTAAGAGACCAGGCACAGAACACAGAAGCACAGTCACATCTTCCCTGCTTACTTTGCTGGGGAGAGGGTTTCTCGGCAGCCAGAGGCAGCACCCAACTGGGGTCATCACATCTATGAAAAGCCCGCGGTGGTACTGAGCAACTGGTAGTGTGAGATGGGGACTAGGGTAAGAGCAACTGTTGTTGCTTCCCAGCGCAGCATGGCAACTGGGAGGGTGAGCTGCCTGCATCCCCACACCTCCCCACTTTATGTTTTGGGTAATTATTTATGCACACACTCAACTGCAAATGCTCATCCTGCTTGGGATGCAAATGCTCATCCTTTTGGAGTGCCCTCCAAAAGCACTTCCCGACAAGAAGAACGTGAGCCTTACATCTATAGATTTTTTTACTGCAGAGTGGAAATGCGAGGCGTTATCTCTGCTGTCCCAATAAAATAGTGTCCTTTCCCAGAATCTTTGGGGACAACAGAAGCATTGCCAACCTGAGCTACCAACTCAGGAGAGGATTCTGCTGCCACCACCAGAAAATCCATCAGCAATAGTGGGAGACCTCAGGTGGCATCCAGGGATGTGCCCAAATAAGCCATCAGCTTGCCGTGAGGACCAGCACTAGCTACAGGTGATGTTCACATCACCATCTCTCCCAGCAAGGGGCACTTCATGCTCCCCTGTTCTGCATCCCAGGCAAGAGCCAAGCACCCAGCTGCGGAGCGCATGAGAAAGCAGTGCTTAAAATATTACTTCAGGAGGTGGCTTTGACCCCACGTGGTGCTCAGGTGCAAATGCCTCCCCAGGGTGAAAGACAACAGATAATTGGACTTGACAAGCAATTTATCATAATGCTTTCATCTCTGAAGAGTTAATTCAATACTTTCAATCCTATTTACTGAAACGTTGGCACCCACATGTGTTCTGCTGCCATCATTTGACCCACGCTCAGCAGCAGATGTGACTTGGTTGCACAAAAAAATGCAGCAATGCCCTGATTTCATTTAAGCCTGTATTTATAGATCTCTAGCCCTCACTGAAGCAGCACGGGGCTGACACTTGGCTTGTTGCAGTGGGTTCTGTTTGCTGTACTTCTCACACCTTCAAGGGGCAAACTCCAGCTTCCAAATCCCATGGTATGTCCAGTCTCTCTGCCCTATTACCCATCTTGAAAACAGCCTGACTCCCAACTCAAGCACAGGCACTGCTGAAGCAGCGTGACCTAACGCTTCTGGGGTTTGAATCCTTGGGACAGAGCGGCTTTTACTTCCTGCAGTGCCTAACAGGATTTGCTAGGAAGTGTTTCAAAAAACTCCAGTATCTAGTAATGCAAGGGCTCTCGAAACCACTGAGCCACTTCCCACAGAGACAGGCGTTCAGGGAAGGGTGGGCTCTTTTTCAGAGAAACATGAAATTGCAGTAGTGAAATTAATTATCTGTATTCCTCCCTCCTTGCCCCTGGACAGCCCCCCCAGGTTTCCCCATGGGTCCTATCTGGTGTCACTGTCAACACCAGGCACTGCAGCCCTGAGTAAGTCATTACAAGTCAGCCCTTGTTCTTCCACTTCCAGACAAGAGCAAGCGAGACACGTGCAGGCTTAGGAAGCCCTGAAGTAGTGCTCTGTCATGGACACAGTTGGATGAGAAGAGCTGGTAGAGACCTGCAGACTCCAGCTGTTTTGGACAAGAGTGGTGCCCATGGATCAGTTGAGCATTACTTACTGAGCATTTGCTTGCTTTTCTGCTGGAAAGGCCACATGGGGATAAGCAGGGACATTACCAAAATTGATTGATTATGCTCAGGCCACATTACCATGCCTAGTATTAGGTCATAAAACACAGGGCCAACCAGTGCTAGGTCAGAATTTCAAGCTTCCACCAAAAATCTGGAAATCACAGGTCATTTCCTCATCTGGTACAAAGTGGGGGGGGATCTAAGGAAACTATCTTGATCCTCAACAAGCAGATGGCACCCCCAACACCTACCATGTGGTCCATGATCAAGAGCCAGGTTCAGGCCCTCAAGGGTTTGGGGAACATGGGCTGGTACCTCCAGCTTTCACCACAGAAGTCTCTACTCTGGGCTTTCCATTCGAAACACTGTTCCTCCATTCAGGAAATCGTAAGGTGACTTGGAATCACCATCTGCAAGCCAACATGCAGCGCAGCCTAGAGCCCCACTACAGTCCAGTCATGGTTCAGACAGCAATCATGGGGAATCCTCTACTGCTAAACCCCGAAACAGCTGCTTTACAATAACAGGAGAACTCTCCTATGAATGCTAAGGTCTCCTTGTTGCAGTTGCCTGAAGCCGGAGACACTAGAAGCAGGTCCACCAGGTACAGGGAGCCATTAACCAAGCATTAAGCCCAAGCAGTTGTAATAAGATGGAAAAAGGGTTGCAGAGCTTCTACATGAAGCTTTCCATGCCTGCTTATCCATGTGCTGTGGTAATGAAGCATTTGCTGTTAAGCCAGAATCACTGCACATGACGCGAGAAGCTTCCCAAAACAAAAAGGTTTCCCAAAGTGCCCTAATATTTAATTTGCTTTTACAACTAACTTTGCAGGCTTTGCTAGAGTTGTACATACAAGTTGCAATTCAAGTCCTAAAGTTCGTTTCACTTGTCTCACCTCACCAAAGATGCTCTGGCAGCATCAAGAGCCCAGGAAAAATAATAGCAAAAAAAAAAAAAAAAAAGAATCACCTCTGGGAGTCTAAAAGCATCTTATGGCAAGCCGGAGCATGCAGGGCTTTGTCCCAGCCTTAAAGCTAGGAAATTGAGGCACAGATCGCCCCAGTGACACGCTTTCAGAGACATGACAAGACCATGAAAACCCCAGGTGAAGACCTCAGTTTTGGTAACTGCGCACCTCATGCTCCAAGAACTAAAGACGCTGTTGCAGAGAGCTGTCACTGCTTACGCAGCAGTGGCCCTGACAGAGATCCCTGGGAGGAAAAAGGGTTAAGGAAGGGAATTTTGTTACTTTCTTGTCGTATTTTCTCGTGGGGGGAGAAGCGTTGTGCAAGCTGGAGTTTTCCACTGGCGCTAGGCCCCCTTGCTCTTATCAATGGGACCTTTCAGGACTCACTCCCTGATTGAGACATCATTTCCTGTCCAACACACTAACCCCATTGATAACTCCACTCTTGATGGGAACTTTTCAAACCTACCGGGAAAGGCCAGGAGACCCAGAAGAACATATACATGAAAACAGAACTGGGGCAAAATGAAAAAAGAAGAGAGAGAAAGAAACAATTTTGGCCACAATCCGCACAGTGACAACAAATGTTTGTGATTACAGAGCTGTGCATTTTCAGCAGGTACATCAGACACAGAGAAGCCACTGACATACTCTTCACAGCAGTGGGACTAGCAGGTCTGGTGCTTCAGACAGTAGGAAGTGGAGAGGGGCACAAAAGCAAGCTTAAGAACATTCCTCTTTTGTCTTCCAGCCACACAGCAAAGACAGAAATCAGGACTAGTTACAGAAATGGTCCTGTTTTCCACTAGAAAAGCCAGGAGCTTATAACTAATACAGCTTGCAAAACAGGCTAGAAATTTCAGACATCCAAGCATGAGAAGTAACACATAAAGGGGGAGCAGTGATGAAACTAGGACTCTTCAAGTTATCTCTGACCAAGTGCCCAAGGGAGGAACCTTTTTTTTTTCCCTAATTTATCATGGCAAACCTGCTCAGTGGTATTTCCCAGGACACAGCCAAGCCAGCTGTGTCCATCCTTAACACTGGCTGTGAGGACTCACGTGATATTCTAACCACAGCCCAGCTCCAACCACAAGCTCCAGCTCAAAACAGACATTTCCCCCGAAGTTTAGGAGTCTATCAAACCAGAACTTTTGTTTTCACCTATCTCCAAACAGAGATTTCATAACCCAAAGCAGTTAGACTTTTGCTGCCTACAGAGGCATACTGACACAAAGGTATCAGTGGATTTGGATTACTGCTAAATAGAGCACCAGCCAGAAAGCTCTCCCTATCCATGCAGGTGCCATGGAGCAGCACCAGAAATGAAGCAGCTGATGCCACGCTGAAACTTTGCAATCTGGACTTTTCCAGTTTCCTGGCTTTTCAGACTTCAGCCAGCAGCTATTCAGTAAGAAAGCTTTCAAAGAAACCTAAATACACAGGCATGGAATACAGCAAAGGAGCTGTACAAAACAGCAGGAGCCAGGACACCAGCTGGCTGGGTAGATGGTTAGGAGGAGGGTCTGGAAGGTTTCCACTACCATCTCCATTGCTGAACAGCTGTAGGAGCGTGCAAAAGCTCTGTTGTTTTCAGCAGTTTGGGTAAGTAGTTTCTGGTGGCCCAAAATGTAGCTCCCTTTCTGTTCTAAGCGCATCTCAAGTATTTAAAATTAGATTCCTTCTTCAATAGGAACCATTCATGAAAATGTCAGCTTTAAATGTCTTTACAGTGCAAGTTACTCACTGTGAGCATACTACCCACTTATCTTATACCCTACAAGGACAGAGTCTGAAAAGTTTCGAGATCATGACATGTAACAGACCAAACAAGCACAAAGCCTTATTTAAAGGCACTATTAACCCAGCCGTAAATATGACTAGAAGTGTCAGTAAAAATATTTTATGTTAGACAAGACAGACTTACCTGCAGGTCAAAGAACTTGCTGTATCTCCGGTAGATGATCTGGGAAGTCAGGTCAGACCATGTTACGTTGATGATATAGACCTGTTCAAGGAAAGGAAAATACAAGTTAAGGTGGGCTCTGAAGCACAGGATACCTCCAAAAGCTGAACAGTCAGCACAGGTAAATTCCGCATCTCACTGGCCGCTCCTGCTCACAATGAGGAATATAACCCTGGGTACAGGACTAGCCTAAATTAAAGCCATTGCCATGTTGCAGCCTTTAGCAGAGGTCTAGGAGAGCACCCAGTGTTTTCCCGCTGATCCCCATCAACAGCTTCCACTAATTTCGCTCTCCCTGGGATGAAACCTTTAATGGAGTGACAGCACATTTTCTGGTCCCTGGTAGCATGTGGAGGGCACCAGGGCATGTTGCAGGCACAGTCAGGAGAGCTGTTGTACTTCTGAAGTAACAGCCCATCATGGACTGCTGATCTCCAATCCCATGCTCCAGGTTTTTCTCGTAAATGGAGACAGACACAACCAGGGCCCTTCACGTGCAAGACGTGGCTCTAGTTCAACAAAGAAATTCAAAGGGAACCCAGCTGCAGGGGGCTTGCAGGATTCCAACTGTGCAACACAACTGCTTATACACACCTGGACACGCACGACAAGAGCTCAACCCTAGTGCACACAGCCCTTGCTGAGTCACATCGTGCCACTCAGCACCTCTGGCACCTATCAGAGTGATTCAAAGGTGATATAAAGCAGGCCAGTGAGAGTGACTCTGTTTTCTTACAGTGGTGGAAACAGCAACGCAAGACCAGAACAAGTCCAGGATTTCCCTTGTCCAGCCGTAGCCTACCCCCAAAACAATGACCTTGCAGAAACACTGTTTTACTGGTAGATGTGATAAAAAATTATTCACACATACATATATATACATACACACAAAACACATAAATGTTTCCTTTTGACGCTAGTACCTCCAAAAACGGAAAAAAACAAGCTAGGTTCTGCTCTCTCCTACACTGGCTTTCAGGCCAAATGCTGGTTCTGTGGCCTTGATGACAGGCACAACAAGACCTCAGCAAACACAGGATGGAACCGTCGAGGGTGACCACTGAGGGCGACTACACAACGCCAATGTAATGCAAACCACAGCTAGGCCAACTCCTGGGTCTTTAAAGCAATTTCCAGGTTTCACATATGGAGTGAGATAAGGATCTGGCAGAGGAAACAGGAAAGCATCCCTCCTCCCTCAGCCCCAGTGCTGCAGCCAGAGCTCTCCCTTTTACCATGGATGCAGAAGTGAAGTTCCCCCTATCCAGTGATGGGGGATGGATAAGCATCACGCTCTTCTCTGTCTCCCCCAGGACACTAGCCCATCTTCCAAAGTGCTGATGCAGGGTAATTGCTTCTGTGCTTCTAACAATAAAATGAAACCCCTGGAGAGGTGTTGAGGTGTCTTAACAACGCTTTTTCAAGGACCACAGAGGGATTTTTTCCCCCCTTCTTTCCTAGCAGGAGACAGGTGTCATCTGATGTCCTGGAAACCGCAGAGGTCCTGCAGCCTTATTTCTTCCCTGCTTGTTATGACCACTTTCAGTCCCTAAGGCAGGTTGCTCCCCTTCTCGTACAGCCCAGTTTCATGGTATTTGAGAACTGGACATGCTGAGCACAGGCTGTTCAGGAGACCTGGGGCCTTTCATAGAGCACTGAGGGTAAGGACTAAGAGCCTTAATTTGACTCCGTTATTGTATCAAACCCATCTGCTGCTTCCACCAGAGCAGAAACCATTGAGGAAAGGAAAGCAAAAGAAAGACTGCCCAGGGGTGAGAGCACAACTCTCAGCAAACCCAGGTTATTCCTCTGCTGCATCTCATGTTTATCCTGGAAAACTAAGCCACGCAACCTCTGTCCCGCAGCACCCATATACACTAGGGTGACAGAAGCACTGCCCTGCTTCATAAATGGGAGAGAAGACAGCCTAACACAAAGATTTCAGGTCCCCTTTAAAGATCTTACCCACGCAGACAAGCCAGAGGAGTCAGAGCCTGGGAAGGAAGCCACTGTTGCCAATTTTCAGGCCAGCCACACTACACTGAAGAATATTTTTCCATGTGTTTGTTGTGAAGCAGGGGAAAAAAAAGTTTGTAGCTTCACTCTCAGCTAATTCACAACACAAATATTTCTACTCATTCCCTACCCAACAGCTACTTTCAGATGGAAAACCCATTTGATTAAAAACAGATCATGACAGATGGGAGCTGACTGGGATCCAAAAGCAACTTCAGATACTGTAATTCTGGCCCTGGGTTCTCACAAAGGGGACGAGACAGGGACAGAAGAAACATATTGTACATGCAAATAAAATTACATTTTTTCTTTAATTATGCATCTTTTCTCCAGAAGCTAGGGAAAAACAACATATGCCACAGATAACCAGGCTTTTTGAATTTCATGGCACTTCAGGCTTCCCCATGCTACTCTTCAGAACCCACAAAAACTCTGTGTTCCCGAAATTTCTGACAGCCTGCAAGTCTGCTTGATCAAGACCTAGTCTGGGCAGGAGTTAATCCTGTTTTAAGAGTCCAGCATTGTTCTGTGGTGCAGTGAGTGACTCAACACCCCCATCACAGGAGAGGGGGCAGATCTGGATGTGAAGGGATATTCCAGGCAAGAGGTTGGATGTGTTTGGTGCAGGGAGTGGATGCAGGAGGAGGACCCCACTGCATGGTACAGATACGGTCCCAGGTCTGAAATCCAGGCTCTACAGGAATGAAACTGCTGACTTCAGTCAAGCCAGGAATTTGCTGCACATTTAAAGTAGCAATTAAATCTTTCTGAGCCTTAGGTCTCTTCAAGCTCAGCAAGTGATGAATTGGGCAGCGTGCAGATGCACTGACTTCTGTTTCATGGGAAGATCATAGCAGAAGCAAGAAAAATCTTTAATCATAACCCAGAGCTCTGTGAAGCGAAAAACGAAAGGGCTCAAAATCTGCACTGTGGGACGCAGGTGCAAAATCTAAAATGGCTATTGATTTTCTTTGCTTGTTTGCGTAAATCAAATTGCTTCTTGAAAGCCACCACTTAAAATAACGGAGAATCACTGTTTGCTTGAACTCAGAAAATGTCTGTAAAGTACCAGATTTTAAAAGTTAGGTCTAGAGGTTTCAAAAGCCTTAGATATCATATTTCTCTCCCCCAGAGATCAGAGTTTGGTGATTATTCGCTTTTGCTGCCTTAGCCAGACTCATAACCTTTTCATGAGCAGCAAATATTACATCAGCTTACCTCGGGATTTTTTTGCTCAGATCTTAAAATGGTCGCTGTGTCGCTCAGATCTTAAAAGGTCGCTGTGAAAGCGTTCAAAGACATCCCTGGGGAGAATGGGAAAAGCAGTCCTGGGAGAGCCCGAGGTCACGCAAACGCAAGCGGACAAGGAGGCAGCAGGAAATATCAGATAAATACGGAGAGCCGTCCCACGCTCAAACGCCTGGCAGGCCCAGCATTGCCCCCACCAGCTGCTTGCAGAGCCAAGGGAGGGCTTTCTGTGGCATCCAATGGCTCCCCAAAACTGAGCCACACGAGCCACCGCTCCAGCACACAGCTGGTCCTGCCGATGGGAGAGTCCCATGTCCTCAGCACGCTGCCTCTTGATAAAAGATAAAATCAAAGCATCTTACATATCTCAGAGCAAGCTCTTCCGTGTAAGTACAGTGCTTTCCTACAGTCCCTGCATACACAGAACTAAACTTTAATCATGACTGCAAATTATTAATTACTATAATAATTAATTGCTTAAGGTAAAAAGCCCTGCTTTACGTTATCTGCCATACGAGCTTAAAGAAGTTAAAATGCAGCTGCAAATTCTTCACCTTAAAAACCCTTAACAAAAAGAAAGTTCTTAGCAATACACAATTTTGGAAGTACAAACAACTTACTGCACAATCACTGGATGCTCCCGCTACTAAGAATGTTCTATTTTTAATTTCACAAATCTGGTCTTGTTTTTAGTATACTATGCATTTTAAAATAAATCCTTCTTCAGAGAAACAAGAAGCAGGCCTGTACAAACTGCAGAATATTAATCAGGAATTGAGCTTGATAAGCTGCTCTTAATATTCATGCTGCATGAAAGAAGGTTCGGGATGTCATGGGGATTTTATCAGCTGCTAATTATTATTTAATTCTAGCTCTGGGAAACTTCCATTTTACCCACCACAGAACATAAAATTTATTGCAAACTGAAGTTATTGCTCTCCCTTTACTGTCTACGCCATGCGATGAGGAGAGATGACTTCCTACTACAAAAAGGATTCACTCAAATGTCATTGGGCTTGACTTTATCATTGAATGTCTTGTTTTCAATGGAAAATATCCAGTTCCAGCTGGCACAAAACCCAGAGATAAAGAATTCAGGTTATTCTCACGTGACTGATTTTTCAATTGGCTTTTAAGAGGCTAATGTTTTGTTTTATACAGCCAGATGAGCTGGAGTAGAAGATAAATGCCTGAAATGAGCAGTCTGATGAGACCGAGATAAGAACATCCACAAATACACGAGCTATTGGCAAAGACAAGATTGCAGAGCAGAGACTAGAAATATACCTACACCCATAAGAGAGGGTGCTGTTAACCTTTAATAAGTAATTACAGTAAATACCAGCTATTAAGAAAGTTTTATGAACGCAAAAACCCAACGCTATGGTGCAATTTGTATGCAGATAGCATCACGACAGCCCCTTTTATCCTGGAGAACGTCAGCTTCTTCAAAGTCTCATATGAAAGCATTGGATGCTTGTCCACCAGTGAATCATGATCAAGATGGAAAAGACACTCCTGTCCCCTGTATTCAGATGCTATCACCGCCTGTGAGCTGGAAACTTTCCACCAGCACAGCTCAGCACACGAACGCTCCCTGCTCCGCTTCTGTGCAAAGTCAGCCCCGCTCCCACAAGGGTTGCAGCAATTCCAGCTGGTTCGTTTAGCTGGAGTTTACATTAAAACAGCTCAGACTGCAGCCGCCCTCCACAAAGTCAACATACACCTGTGCCCTAAATTACCAGAGTACGGGCACTGTACCAATGTAACTGTTTGCATAACCACTTTAACGCCAAAGATGTTCTGATGAGCACAAATCAGTGCTGGCCCAGACCCAGATTTGGGGTGATAACAGCCTAGAGACAGCACTTTTGGTATGCACAAGTCCAAAGCAGCAAAGCTGCTCGCCTTCCAGAAGCAGCACAGTTCGTTTCGGGTACCTTCTTCCACACCACAAGACACTGGCACCAAAAGCTAGGGTTTCCCTAGGGTCAGGGCCCACAGTGTCCTCAATTCCTGCCCTATCCAAGCACCAGCGTAGCTGCAGGGAGAGTAAAATGCCCCAGGAAAAAGCACGGAGAATGTAAGCCCTCCTCCTGCACGCATCACCTGTGCCTTCACTTGCCTTGGATCGCATCTGACTCCGGATCCAGTGAGCGCGGCATGGGCTTCTTGCCCAGCTCACCAGCACCCAAAAGGCCCTGAAAAGCACTGTGAGACCTGGGAAACTCCTGCAGAGATGAAATCAGCCCCTCAGCCCCAAGCCCACGGCACGTCCACCACCGGTGCCACGCAATGATGTCACCTTTCCGCACGACGGTCTCCAAGGGACCGCAGCTCAGCCAGGGCAGGGCCAAGGAAGAGCTATTTTCAACCCCAGTCCGGAGCTGTTCTCGCCCCAAGAATTTGGAGACTGAGCTGAGAAACAGGGAGGAGGCTCAGAAGAAACATGAAACCCAAGCAGCCCCAAACAGGAAAGCCGCTCGCGGGGTGGCTGCAGCCGTGGCAGGGTGCCTTAGAGCAGAGCCAAGCACAGGGGCTGACACAGGCTGCGCGCAGGTGCGGGGCGTCTGGCTTTTTCATGAAGCAGATGTGGTTTCACGGACATCCCTCTACTCAGCTCATGTTTCCATTACCAACAGGGGAAATGTAACTGAGAAAAAGCCAAAACGACCCACGGGTCTCATGGACAAATGTTGCACGTACCCAAGTTTTGGAAGCAAAGCAGAGTTACAGTATGCTGGGAGGGAACAAAGTGGACAGCCCTGGTGTTTGCCAGTTCACACAGGCAATTTAAGCAGGGCACAGCAATTCCAGTTTGCATCATAATGTGCAAGCTAATTTACAATCTAATTATACATACAAAGAGAGGGAGGGAGAAAAAAAGGAGGCGGGATCGGAAAGTTTTCCTTCCTTCACTGTTTTCTTTTGTGGATCTTGTTTCAGCTCTGAACAGCAATGCAAGAGGATTAATGCTCCTTCTCTTTTCAACCATATCACATCAAATCTGTTCTGTGTACAAGAAAAATAAATTCAATTCTAGCTCGGAATCCAGCCATACTCTGAGACTCAAAACGGGTCGTTTCTAGTTTAGGAAACTCCACCACTACTGCATCTTACATGGGCACAGACCTTCCTCCTAGTGGAGAATTAACCAGGATTAAATCCATTTCTCTTTGCCAAATCCTGGTACTGGAACACAAATGAGAACAGCAAACAACTGCCTCGAGCCAGCCAGCAGACGTCCCTGGGAACACAGGAAGAGGAGCTCATTTGAGCATGGAGGCACCTGGCTCGATGTTTTTGCTGGTTTCCTAGCTTCAGGGATACCGACCAGACAAGGAGCAGGGCTGTGTCTGAATGACAAATCCAGCTCATCGTCTTTACACAGGCAGAGTAGGACAATACTTAACCTCCCATATTTTTCTCATACACTGATGAGGTTTCAAAGTCTGTCCTTCAAATTTCTATTCAGTCTCATCTTCACCCCTCAAGATTTCTTGGCATTTGCCAAGTTGGGTTTTTAAGCACTGACTTTAGGCTTTCACAGCACCTTCCTGCTAAGAAGATGCTAACAAGTCCCACGCAATCACAGCAATAAGCCAAAAAGGGGAAAAAACTCCCCAGTGGATTTCTTCACGTGGCCCTGAGAGGCGTAAAAAGTGGAATTTGCACCATGATCTGCAACAATAACTTGACCAGAGAGCTGCAGAACTGGAATGGCTGGGAGCCCTGCAGCTCGATCACAAACTGCCTCCGAGCCTCTTGCTGGGCTTGTTTGATTACTTCATTTAACTTCATTCTTAGGGGTGTGCGAGCAGAATATGATGTGTCTAATTCTTGCAGACATGCAATATCTGGGTTGCATTAGCAGGGCTTTGTTTGTTTTTTAAGTGATATCCTGGGTCACGTCAAAGACCTGTCAAGGCTCCTGTCTTATCTCCAATATATCCAATAACTGGAGCTCATGGAAAGGCAGTAAGAAACAGGACTAGTAAAGATTGGTTGCTTCCCTGCTACCACCTCCCAGCTTCAGGAAGCAGAATAGCAGCTTCTCTGTGTATTGGGTTTGCACAGCAAGGTTTTGGTAGCGGGGAGCTACAGGGGTGGCTTCTGGGAGAAGCTGCTAGAAGCTTCCCCTATGTCCAGTAAGAGTCAATGCCAGCCGGCTCCAAGACAGACCTGCCACTGGCCAAGGCCAAGTCCATCAGTGACAGTGGCAGCACCTCTGGGATAATATATTTGAGAAGTGCGAAAATCTTGTGCAATGGTAGAAGAGAAGAGTGAGAGTATGTGAGAGAAACAGTACTGCAGACACCAAGATCAGTGAAGAAGGAGGGTAAAGAGGTGTTCCAGGCGCTGGAGCAGTGATTCCACTGCAGCCGTTGGACGTTCATGGTAGAGGAGGTATCCACCTGCAGCAAGCCCATAGAGGACCCCACGTCGGACCAGATGGGTGCCTGTAGGAGAGTGTGACCCTGTGGGAAGTCCATGCTGGAGCAGGCTCCTGGCAGGACCTGTGGAGAGAGGAGCCCATGCTGGAGCAGTCTGTTCCTGAAGGACTGTACCCATGGGAGAGACCCACGCTGGGGCGTGTTCATGGAGAACTGTCTCCCATGGGAGGGACCCCAGGCTGGAGGAGGGGAAGAGCGTGAGGAGTCCTCCCCCTCGGGAGGAAAGAGCAGCAGAGACAACTGTGATGAACCTACCACAACCCCCATTCTCCTGCGCCACTTGGGGGAAGGACAAAGAGAACTCCGGAGTGACGTTAAACCCAGGAAGAAGGGAGGGGTGGGGGGAAGGTGTTTTAATATTTGGTTTTATTTCTTATTATCCTACTCTGATTTGATTAGTAATAAATTAAACTGATTTCCCCAAGTCAAGTCTGTTTTGCCCATAATAGTAATTAGCAAATGATCTCTCCCTGTCCTTATCTCAACCCACAAGGCTTTCATTCTAGTTTTTCTCTCCCTTGTCCAGCTGAGTAGGGGGAGTGATAGAGTGGCGTTAGTGGGTACATGGCGTCCAGCCAGCGTCAACCCACCACACTCTGCAAGGAAGGAGCAGAAAAGGGAAGCAGACAATATCTACCTATTAGATTTATGTACATGCGTGAGAGAGACAGAGCATCTGTGGTACAACGTGGACCCGTCTTCTGTTTCCATTCTGTTTCTATCCACCTGCATTTACTTGCCACGTGCGATGGAACTATTTGTGAAGCAGAATAACCACAGAACTGAGTTTCTGCCACTTAAGAGTTGACAGACAATTAGAAAACACAACATCTAAGCCTACAGAGCATGAGAATAGTAGAGTGACAAACGTAAAATGGAAATAAGAACATACAGGCTCTCTGTGAAACCTGGCTCCCTCATGGCCTTCTCAAATGCTCCACCTGGGTCTGAAAGAGGCCGTCTATGGCAAGCAAATGAAAATAATCCAGCTGCACTTCAAGGTAAAAAATTTTCAGCTTATTGCCTCTTAAATCTGGATCCCACTTGAATTATAAAACTATTTTAACTCAGTGCTTGTGTCTTTCTCCTCAGCAGGTGATTAGTGTTTCATGAGGACCCCAAAGTATGGGAATGTCCTGGTGAAAGAGGAGAAGCTCCGTTCAAAAAAGTAAAGAGAACTGAGAAAAGCAATCAACAATCAACGGACAAAATAGACCTGCTCACATTTGAATTTCAAGTCCTTCAAATAAGTTTCACTGAAAGATTCTGAATACAAAAATTGCATCAATTTCACTAAATTGGTTTTAGAAACTGATCTGTAGTTCAAGGTATTCTGAAAAGAAACTTATCAACCCTGAAGAGGCTGGCTCAACACAGAAGTCCTCAGTGACTGTGCTGGGTGTGGAAGTGAGGTGGAGGTCCCTCTAGCCAGTCACCTCATCTCTTACAGCCATCACGTCAGCTGCAGACTAAAGGACAGACACAAAAGGGACGTGGCACTTTTAGAAATTATTTTCAAAAATGAAGAAAATTTAATTCCCCTGCCTTTATTCTCTCAGCGGGAACAGATTTTAAAAACTGAATTAAAACTGGCTTCATCCTGCTTCCACTGAAATTAACTTTACTAAGTTTTGAGGCCAGCTATGAGTTCCTTTCAAATCCCTCCTTAGTTTGTAACACATCCTTCTAGCTTCAGCGATAGGAGATCACTCTGCTGTCCCGTCAGTGCTGGCATCATTCCGATGAGGGCAATGTCTGTGAATTACATCTGTCCCTGGTCCAAATGCGTACAACCTGCACCTGGTTTTGACTGCCATTACAGAGTCATCAGACCCACGGAAGCCACTGGGAAGCATTTCATTCTCTTCATGGTGCTGAATCAAACCTCGTGTGAAAAGTGGGATTGCTAAAATATCAGAAGGATGCTGCCAAATTGGAGATTCAAGAGAGAAGCAGCTGACCTGATTCTGGCACAAGAAGAATTGACGGGGGATGTTCAAAATCGGATGAGTAGAGCTCTGCTTATATTTAAGGCAACAGGATTTTTGTCACTGAGCACCCCGGGGCCAGGGATACAGGAACAGCTTGGTCAATGAGAACTAAGAAGAACCTGCTTGCTACTGTGTTAAATGCATCAAGATTGACGAAACACAGAGAGAGAAAACATGATCTGGAAATCACCGTTTTCCAGTTAACACCAAATCTCACACATCTTTGCACAGAGTTATTTATGCCTGCAGGAGATCTCTCCACGTACTTTTCTTGACGCATTTATATTGTATCAGCAGGGTTGTACCAATGTGTTTTCCCAGCTATGGAGCACGTATACAGTGCTTAGAGCGTACACAGCCTGTGGCCACGCAGAGACAGAGCACACCATGACACTGCTGACCCCGCTTCATGTACAGGCACAGAGAAGATTACTGCACACTGTAGGGGCGTAGCTTTACTTACACAAATGATAAAGACTCCCTGCACAGCCAGCCTGACAACTGCAAAGAGGCAGTGCTAAAACCAACCTCCTTTTTGGTTTCTCACATTCAGGATTCCTACTCCGCACCAACACTTGCATGTAGTTTATATTAGCATGCAAATCTTCCGGCTTTGATTTGTAACCTTACATATGACCCCCAGATGCAATGTTGGAATAGCAAAGCAAGGGCCTGGGAAAGGGAGCAAAACTCCTCCAGGCCCTTCCAGAACAATGACAAAGCTCTGGGACATTCTCAGTCCAAATAATAGAAATTCTCCTGGGATTTTGCCATAGAATAGTGGGATAATTTTTTTTCTTCTCATTTTGAGTAGAGGGAAACAAAAAGTTCATGTAAACCAAGAGACCCTCAGATTCACAAAGACAGACCTGAGGGGTCCAGTACTCTGAGTGTGATCTCCATTCCCTGACAAAAAACAACTCCAAACACTCTTCTAATTTCTATACAGTTTGTGCAACTACAGTTTTTGTGCACAACTGAAGGATAAAACTTGTGGTGAAATCAACCAGATCAACCAACAAAGCATCGCAAAACTGCCCGCGTAACACGCTGACAGATGACTGTTTGCATTTTAATTGCAAAATTCTAGACAAGCGACTGAAAATGAGCCTATCCTCAAAATGTAACACCATTCAACAAACATGCAATGCATGTAGATCTTTTATTATACTGCATGACTATATATATGTAAGACTCAATGTACTTGTTTCTCTACAGGACAATCCTGACAATGTGAAACCAACTCTTGGAAAGAAGGGAACAAATTTCCGCAACCCCAGAAAGATGCAATGGTTAAGTCACTGGGGAAAAATGTCTTTCATTGCAGTGACCTTTGATTGCAGGTTTAGGAGAAATCCAAGTTTCTTGTGGGGAGAAGAGTGAAGGAAGAAAGTGATTGCGTGTCCTAGTCCTGTAAAGAACACCTGAATTTCTCTGCAAAATGCCTAAAAGGAGGCAAATGTGGAGAGTCCTCCTTATTCCCTTCAGTGCTTCTGGTCAAGGCAGGAAAACTAATGCAAGAGTCCTGGGCGGTACAGGTCCCCCCTGTCAGGGCACAGCACTGAACTAAACCAAAATTACCCACTTCCTGTGGAACTTATGGGTTTTCAGGAAGATACTTTGCTAAATGCTCGCACCCTCAATCACTGCCTCTTTGCTACGTTGAACTATTGTCTCTGCTCTTTCCTTCCCTCCTACTCTTCTCACAATCACCCTCTTTTTCCCTCCTTTTCCCACGCTTGGCTTCCTGCCTTCCCACTTGCAGAACACCCTCTCCTGCCCCAGATGCACAGGACTATCACGGACAGTGTAAACCCATCCCTCTCCAACTCTGCCATTTGCAGCCCGGGCCACACACAGGCAGACACACACGCAGCCATCTTCGCCGGTGTCTGCATCCCATTTATTCAGCACACCGGGCTGCAGGTTCTGCGGACGGGCGAGCGTTGCTCTTCCTTGCTGGGATACAGGGATACGAAGGATACGCTTTTTCAGTCTGGAGCCAGACTGTGCTTTCTGCATTTCTGGTGAAAACATTGCTTCCCTTTTAAAACCCACAAATATAAGGAACCTACTGTAGGAAAATATATTTAACTGCCAGGCACAGGGACAGCTGCCAGACAGTACTGTCACGCTGGCTAACTTTGCGTCCCCACCTGAGGAGCTGGGAGATGTGCCTCTGGACCATACTGCACCCAAAGGAGAAAGTCCCCAAGCTGTGCTCCTGACCTCCTGACCTAGGGCCCACTTCTCCCTAGACTGTACACAGGGCCAAAGGAGATGGGCCCATAAAAGGATGTAAAATTTGGGGATGCCGCTATCATCAGTAGTTGCAACTATACTACCAAAGGACACGATCACCAAATCAGCCCCCCAGGCTGGCTGATGTACTGGCACAAGCCATTGCCTTAGCTCCTTGCCAGAAGCCTGGATCCTTTTGGTGCTGGGGAGAACATCATCCCCAGGGATTTTCAGTCACCCTGGGCTGGACCGTGTCATTCCCACAGCCTCCCTCGCAGCAAACTCCACATCTCCTCTGGAGACACAAGCTGCCCTTTGGTAATGCACTTTCTGTCAGAGCTGTCAGGGGTGGCAGTGATGGCAACCGCACTAATTCCTTCCCGTTTACCTATCACAACCCAGCCACAAGCCACACATACCCTGAGAGTTACTCATTTTCTGGAAGGAGAGTGTGCGGCTGCAAGTCAGCATGTGTCACCTTAGAAATAGGCCTTTTAGGGCCATGCCTGTATCATATATTCTATCGAAACCAGTAATAAAATATGAATCAGCAAAATGACTATGTGTTTACATTTCTGACAAATTCAGGGTTTACAGTACCTTGGAACAATAAACAAACCTCTTCCTTTCAACCCCCAGGCCTGAATATTCTCCCACTTTCAGCCACTTAAAGGGAATTATTAATGTTCCACAGAGGGAAGCTCTATTAAAACTGCTTAAATGACCACCCAAAACCCAGCAAAATTACTGTCTATAACAGCAGGCTTTCAAGAACTAATACAGCTGCACGCGACACATACAGCATCTGGAGACAGCAGGAATTTGCTAGGAAGGATTTCAGGAAAAAGCCCTAGTTTTATGCATCCCAAAGTCAGGATCTCAAACCTGTCAAAGCTACTCATTGCAGATCCCTCTAAGTACATGGCTAGGGTAGGCATCCATCTCTGGAGGTGCCTCTTCCTCTGCCTACAAGAGGATCCGACACTAGAGAGACATCTAATGTCTGCAAGGCTGAAGTTAAGGTAGACGTACAGTCAGGAAAGGCCTACATGGTGCTGGGATGCCGAAATTGACACTGACCTGTGTCTCCTCCATGATGCAGCACCACCTGTCCGTAGTGGTCCACAAAGCAGCTTCGCTGGGTCAGCCCCATGTCTTTGCAGGGCACATTAGCATTGGCACAGCATCTTCTGGATGCAGCTGCTCTGCTTGATGGGACTTCTGAACACCATACATCTCCGTCACAGCCACTGGGTCCAACTGAGAGTGATGTAACACTTCCAAGTACCAGACCCTTTTTAAAAAGTGAGGATTTGTCTCCCATCCTCATTCAGAGGATTCTAAGTTTTTCACCTGGGTCCCCAGAGCAATTTTAAATTCCAATTTATAAAGTGCTAACACAGGAAGGAGCTGGAGGCACCACTGTAATTTACCATGAAGCAGATATGCAAAGATAATAATCCTGACAGCAGGCCAGGCCTGACTGCCAGCGCAACAACGGCATGGGCACAGCATGGATCAAAGCGAGCTCCTGCATTTAGTGACCTTGGACAAGCAGTAACTCGTGCTCATGGAGCACGGGAAGAGGACAGGCTTTAAGAGATGCTTCCTCTTTGACTTGGCTTGGCTGCCGGCTTTAGAACAACACTCTCAACATGCAGCTGCTTTGCCAACACACCCCCAGGCACAGGCATAGGATGGGGCTGATGGCCAAAGGGCACAGAAACGTTCTGCCACCCTGCAGGTATCCCGAGAGACAGAGAAGCAAGCAACCACTTTTATCCCACCCAAGGGCAGCAAACGGGTTACTCCATCCCTGAAGTGGGCTGCAGGATGTATGCATCTCCTGCCAAGCACTTCATTAATAATGACCTGATTTGAAAATCCTTTCCCTAAGCATTTGCTCTTACAGAGTAGATTTGAAGAATATGACTGAGATAAAAGGTGGATGTGCTCAACAGCTTCTTGACTCAATTCAGGCTTCAAACCTTGCTTGCTGCTTCCAGGCACCAACCCTTACTACCCCAAATGTTTCCAGCAGGCAACAAGAGAAGTGCAGACAACTTCCAAAGCACCTAACACTTTTTTTGCTAGGACCAGGGATCTGCTTACAGGTAAGGATACACCAAAGCCGGCTTGGATTAGGAAAATGCAAGGCCTGCCCTGAACAGCCACAGCTTTGGCTGCCAAAGGGCAAGACAAAATAAAAAGGGGCAGAGGGAGAGCCAAGCCCTGCAGCCATCTCCACGCAGCCACCTCCACCAGGGGCTGAGCCGGCCAGGGGGCAAGCTGAGCTTAAATCATTCACGCTGCATGTGCAGGGCACGAAGCAGTCGGCTGAATGCCACGAAATGCATGAGGTGTGAATTACAGCATCATAACTCACCGCCCGAAGTGTCTCATTGCAAAACGGCTCAGGGCAGAGCTAGGATTTTTTTTCACTGCTGTAATTCCCCTGCCTCCTTTCTCTCCCCCGCAACTGCCCTTTGAGTAGAGATACATCCAAAGAGGACCAAATCTCACCCTCCTCATCCCTATGAAACGTGAACAAAACTAGCAGGGTTTGGCCCACTGTGCTTTTTCTCCAGGCTTCAATAACATTAAATTAATACTCTTTGAATACAAACGACTTGTTGCCTTGGAACAACAATGAAGGCTGATGTAAAATCACCCAATTCACGGACGGGTGCTATCAGTGGGCTCTGGTAAGAGCCATAGCATTCCATGCCCTAGCAGAGCGCTTCCCTTTCCACCCGCTCCCACGCACTGCTCTGTGCCAGGAGCAGATGGGCTGCCAGGCAAATCCAGGAGAGACACAAAGGAAGATCTCCAGGTTCAAGCCCCACAATCTCCCTGGGCCCAACTCTGTTGGCAGCCCACTGATGTGAGCTGGCTCTCTACCAGGAGGTCCCCAGGTGAAAATAAACCCTTGCCCACACACCATCAGATGCAGACTCTTGAACGAGAGAGGCTGCCCTCAGCAATGCCACCGGGTCACCTGCTCCAGGGTTTGCCCTGGTCTGCCTCAAGTAGAAGGAATGGACATCCTGGACATCCCCTGGGCACAGAGACAGGACAATTCATCACCCTGCAGGCCAGTGGAATAGCTTCCAAAGTTAAAAAAAAAAAAAAAAGAAATAAAATCTGAGGCAGGGATCCGCTTGCAGATCAACCAAGTCCTACTGGAAGCGGCAAGCAGGGAGGAAGTCTCCCACAAGACACATCAAACCCTGACACAGCTACCATGGCTGCTCTCATTTGAGGGAAGAGACAAAAGTCAGACAAAATAAAGGCTGTAGCTCCTCCAGATGAGAAAGCCACAGGCTCGGGTGCCAGAGACACACCATTGGGTTCCCACAGTCTCTCCTCTCTGTTAAACATCCAAATTGCTCTTGAGGGTTAGTGAAAGAGGCCAGTTGGAGAACTGACCGGTAGTTTTAGCAGAGGATAACCACCAGCCCTGAGACACAGCTGACCACAAGGCAAAACCACTGCTCCCATCAGCATTCTCCAGGACCGTCTCAGGAAGCCCAGGACTGGCATGGATGGGATAGGCAAAAGCAAAACCTGGGCCTGCATGCCTCGGACCCACATTGTCTGTGCTCCAGAGAAGGAGATTTCTGCTTCCGCCAGCTCCCTGTGAGGCTTCTCCACCAGCAACACAAAGACAGCCAAAAAGTTCTTCATGGCTTGTAAACACAGAGACAAATCTCACCTGATGGTGAGATAGTGGCCTGATGTTTCCAGTTCTTCATAGTCACAAAAAAGATCTCCCCAGCAACCATCCCTTTTCTAAACACTATGATGATGAGTGTTTTGCTTTCATACTGTGGATAGATGTCATCTCAGGAGAAGAAATCGTCCTAGAAAGCGTAGGGCAGAGACTGAATGGTGTGCCGAGATCACAACAGCGATCCCTTGGAGGCTCAGCCTGCCAAGGCACTGAAGGACATGCCACACTTCAAGAAAGGGCTTAATTTCCAGAGATTTAAACAGGATTTAAGCTATGCTTAACTCTGTTGCTGACTTGACCATCAAGGTCTTCCACTTTGTCACTTTGCCCATAGAAGTGGCAAATTACAGCCCCTGGACTTGTACAACTGTTGATTTGCGGGCACTGTTGAAAATCCTGACTCTTTGTCAATGTCATCCTCCCACCATAATTTTGGGCTTTACCAAAAACAGACCCACGCGGCTGGTCTACAAACCTGACCAAGTATGATGATGCTCTTCTAGCCTTGCACAGATGAGCAGGAACCCTCCCTGCCTAACACCTCCCCAACTCTGGCACACATGAATTGCTCCAATACCCTCATTTCATGCATCAGTTACGTCCTGACAACTTTCAGCTGGAGATGACTGAGTCCTCTCCAGATCATCTCACTTCTTGCCAGAGCTGCATTAGTCTACACACATCTCCAGTCCTTGTCAAACTGCCCTAGCTGTGGATGCCACATGGCCTGTCATGCAGCCCAGGGAGGGCTCTGAAGCAGCCCCTCCACAGTGGCAAAACAGCCAGGTCCTGATTGCAGTCACTCAGCAGCCAGGACTCCTCGGAGAGGCTGCCACGTGGCTTTGGTCTGTCAGCTGCACCACCTCTTAACTTGCAACTGCAGGGAGCCACTGCCAGTGAGCATGTCACCAACTCTCCAAGTCAGCAAATCACTATCACAGCAAGAAATCATGCGTGCAAAAATACAGAAAACAGAAAAATGTCACACCTCTTCTAGCTGACGAGAACCATTTCTGTCCCATGGATTCAAAAAGTAGGACAGGCAAAAGTGCCTGTAGGTTTTTTCAGGAGTTCAGAGAAACCCCATCTATGGGAGAGGGGTACCAATTCCCATCTGCAGACCTGGCTGCTCAAGCGGTCCACCGGTCCGCCTGGAATCACCTGCCAGGCTGACTGGAGACCAAACTGCCTTCTCGCTGACATGGGAACCCTCCTTAGCTCAAAAACCGACTCCAAAACAACACTGAACTGCAAATCTCCTTGGCAGGGTAAATTATCGAAGCATGATTTAAAAGTGAGCTCTGAAGCTAGGGAGCTCAGCCAACTGCTGCATCTGGCCACAATATTGAGAGTCGATCCCCCCGTTAATAACCTCAGACTCCATCGAGGTGTGACATTAAAAAACAATCCAAATAATATCCCAGCCATGTCACTTTATTCTTTTTCCCCTTGAAAGGACATCTGGCACGCAATGCTTGGGTTTTCCCTCATCCTAGGGGAACCAGCAACATTTTCCAAGGGTCTCTGTTCCCTAACCAGGGAGTGGAAGGGATGCAGTTAGTTCACGCTCCTAACATTTTCCCAAGCAGCTGGACTGCTATACCCTTCTCTTCTCCCTTCTCCCATGGAGAAACACATTTGCTACAATCAACCTGTAGGTGGGGAGGGAAGGAAATGCCATTCCTGTTGCTACTGCTCCAAAATCAGCAACGGAGAGTGGCAGACTGCAATGCACCTATGAGCTCCTTTAGAGAGGTAAAGGCCTCTCTCCCACCTCACATACAAAAACTCTGCAGGAACAAGTATCTCAGCCTGGACACATCTAGCTATGGAAACAGTCTGTAGATTTGTTTCTAAACCCAGCTCAAGCAGAGCTTCCTCTGGGTCCATGCTGTTGCACGTACATTCATGACCCCTTTAGAAGAGCAATTTCAAGATCACCCCAGTAAAGCACCATTCCCTGTTTTCAGGTTGACACAAACTGAAATTCTCTTCCAACTTTGTGTTCTTGTGACTTTTTCCACCTGCCAAGAAACCATCTTTTCCCCAGAAGGAACTGTGGAAATGGGCCTGGATATCTATCACAGCTCCAGCAACTTTATCAAACTCCTCACCACAAAACCAGGTATGACTCAGACCAACCAAAACAGCATCTAGACTTTAACTTCCACCCTCCAGTGTGCACAGGGCCAAGGGCGGTTGATGCCAGTAGAGATGTGAGAATGGAGACCATGAAAGGCCCAGTCTGAACTATAACTGTGAAAAATCAGAGTTGTTTCCTAAACACGAGAACATGGCCTTAGAAAGAACCACAGCATTTCCAGAGGAAAACTGAATTTAAGCTACATTACTGAAACAGAGTCACTGCTCCAAACGTGTTTGGAAGCTCCGCTCCAAGAACCAATACAACCACATCACTGGCTCAAAGCTGAGGAGATGGCACCTGGAGGTGAGGGAGGTGGGAGAGGCTTTTCCAAGAATGGAAGAAAAACACTTCAGGAAAAGCTTGTGCTTAGGTCTTAATGACCCATGAAACAAGGAGGTAAAATGCAGAGGGAAGTCACAAGCAAACATCCCTTGGGATCGCTGGCATCAGCAGACAGAGCCCGGACAGGTAAATTTGATAGTGCCAGGCACAAGACAGAAGAAAAAAATGGTTTGGAGGCAATTTTTTTTTTTTTTTCCCAAGGAAAAAAGAGCAAAATGGCTATAAAATAGTGCATTTTCATACCAAGTTTATTTCGAGCCTTGGGCTGCAGGCAGCATTCTCCTACTGACTGCCAAGCTGGCTACTGTGTTCCTCTTCACTCTGCAATACTTATTTGATTGGCAAGATACTATTTCAGAGCTATAAAACCCTCCTGGAACACGCTCCCAATAAACTGCATTCCTTTTCTAACTGATCATTTTATTTGCCTAATTATTAGCAGCACTTGGAACAAATTAGACACCACAGGCAGAATCCAACAGGGTTCGGTCCCTGCCCAGCAGCTGTTTATAGACTGCGCTATGAAGGACCAGGACTGAGGTCTCCAGCTCAGCTCCTCGTGCCCAGCTCCTTCTGGGCAGCAGAACAAGCAGAAGGCTACCTGGAGCATGCTGGGGAGCTGCCTACCAAAGGCAATGAAGTATTCCCAAGGTTAGTAACATCTTCCTCAACCTCTATGTCCTACCTTGGCCTAGAAAATAAGCTGTCTTTGGGTACTTGCCTTCAAGGAGTAGTGAGTCCTGTCTACCACTTCGACATAGATAAGTACGCTCTTATGAGGAGCAGTGTCCCTCTGCAATGAAGAAGTTGCCCTTTGACAGGAATGAGGCAGAGCAGTAGCTAACATTTCCCTATAAAAAGCAAACAGAAAGTACATTCCCTGCGTTTCTCTAGCAGCAACTGGAGGCATAATCTGGATGCAGTATCCAGGAGACTAAACTCGGGGCTCCCCAGCCCATACAGAAGCAGCACCATAAGGGCAGGTCTAGTTAAACCCAGATAAAACCCACTCTAGGGGCGCCTTAGAGAAGAGATTAAAATCAGGAGTTGGAGGACAGTTATTCACAAAAATGAAGAGCGAACAGGTTTGTGAAGCAAACGTAAAGGGCACATTTATACTTAAATTAACAACCTTTCAGATAACATTAAAATAAAACTCATAGAGACCAATATTAAGAGGGCATGTTGCTGAAACGTGGCAGCATAGCAGCGCACCCCACTTAACCAAACCTGCCCCTCCAAGCAGCAGAATAAACTCGCTGGAGTCTCTTTGTAGCACACTCAAATTCTCTGGGATATAAAAAGCCTGTTGACTCGCCTGGCATGGGGGGACAGCAGCTCAGTCACGCACAGGGATTTTCTCTTAAAACACGTCTTGTCTCCCTCCGTGTGCAGGCACACAGACACACACGGTCTCCCAGCCCAGCGGGGATGGGATATCCCAGCTTCAAATGCTTCAGAAAGTTCAAACGCTAGTCACGTCTCACAGGGAGAGCAGCACAGGCTTCAGCATCGTGGGGGAAGGAGGGCTTCCTAGGTCCCAAAACCACCTCCTACTCCACCTCCTCTCCCATGGAGCCTGAGGTAGTATTTCCACTAAAGTCTTGTGTTTCCCTATGCCTGGGGCAAAGGCAATACTGGGACGAACCTGCTCTGCACAATGCGGAGAAGGCAACAGAGATGTCCCCAGAACAGAGAACATGAGCTTTAAAATAATCTTGGGGGGGAGAGAAAGGACAATATCCTGAAGCGTAAAACCACCCTAAGCACATTCGTTTCACAGTTGCTTGAATATAAAGCCAAGCCCTGGAGCTCTGCCAGCCAGTCAGTATTTTTACAATCATATCAAAGCACATGATAAAAACAAAAAGCTTAAGGGTCAAACTCAGGGCTGGGATTAGTAACCAGGCTGAAGCGAATAGCGTGATACCAGGTCTGAACAGGATCCTCTGATCACAGGCGCTTAAAACACGTTTGTTTTTCAGAGAGACAGCAGTCATGCCTGAAACCGGTGTGCCAGATTCCTCCTTCAGCCCGTTCAGGTGGGGAGGGCTTTGTGCAAAATCTCTAAACCCTCTCCACCAACAAGTACCAACAGAGTCTGCAGCTGTCTGGAGTCACGTACATCACCCGGAGGAGCACACTGTCTGAGCCCTTCTTTTGCCACTATTTCAGTCCCCTGCTGCAGACACTGCCCCTGCCAGGATTGCTCTCCACAGCAGCGGAGTATTTCCAAGTATCCCTGCATTACCCACTTACCCAGGCTATGACACGTTCACAGGTTGGAGCCTGCAAGCACCAGGAGAAGAGAAGGGTTCCCTTCTCGGTAGACTTCAGGTTCCTACCAAGCTAAAGACAGACCTTTTAAATTTATTCAGTATAAGGGATCGGTCAACTTCTGCTGAGGGATTTAGCAGAAGCAGCAGAGATTGAGACCAAGGGGTTCTTTCACGCTGCTTCAGAAACTGTTGAGAAAGGGCCCCCCTTGCAGAACAGGAGATCCCGACCCCGGTATTGCCCATGGAAACTTCCCTGGTTACCGCCAACAGCAGAGACACCCTGAGCGAGCTGCCTGAAGCCCTGCTCTGACTGTGGCTGGTTTCCCAAAAGCCAGCATGGTCCCCATAGGGTAACAAGATGGTTATACAGCTGGGATGCCACTTGCTGCCATTGCTGCAGCCCAGAGCGCAAAGGGTTTGCAGCAGCTCCAAGCTGAAATGCCTGGAGTTGGAAACCATCAGGGACACCTTCTCACCCTGTGGGTATCAGCAGCACTCTGTGCGTGTGTCACCCTCGTCCTGACGGGGCAGGAGGCAGGACTGGAGAGGGGTGGGGGCACTGGTGGGTGGTGGCACGTCCCCTGCTGCCCGGCAGGAGCTCCACAGCTCTGGCAGGACATGGTGCCACCTCCTGCCATTGCAGTCCCCTGCTGCACGGCCACAACACAGGCCTTACTTTCAGCTAAATTTCTCTTTTATCCAAGACGACAGGAGGCTTCCCTATTGAACAGTCTGCAAGAGTGAATTTTAATGGAGGAGATCAGAGAGAAGCTTAAAGCTCAAGTTGTTTGTTTTAAACACTGGATGTTCCCTTCGCTTAGTTATTTTGGCCTTTGGTTAAGCTCCCTTTTATGTTACACATTGAGATAATTTCTTCTTTTCTATGGCAAGGCTGATCAAAACTGGGAGTGATTTCCTTCCAAATTTTTTTTTTTTTTACTAAATAAAATGACTTATTTGTTGCATTCAGTATTTTTCAACAGTGCTTTTAGTTTCTGCACAAGGTGCAGCGTTTTATTCCAGAGGACGAAGATTCAAATAAAAGCCTTTTTCTACCGGTTTTTCAGCAGGAAAAATGTCCTAATTTAAGATACTAGTGTTGATTGAACATAAAATGCAATAACAATTCGTCCATTTGTGTCATTTCACTAAAACAAAAGTTAAAAATGCACATTTTTTTTAGCCACAACCATTTTAACTGCAGACAGGAGCTCTTCCACAGAGGAATTAAGGACAATTTCAGGACTACATTATGCACAATGGGGGTTTTTGGTAACTAGATGTTCTGGTGACCAATTTGCACATAACAGCAAAATTACAACTGGAAAAATGTACCAAGGAGGTACAAGGAGCGAATGACTGGGAATAAGAGGAGAAAAGCCTGCTCCCCCTTGTTCAAGCTATCTCCCACCCATCACTCCTGTCTCTAAGCTCTGACCTTACTTCAACAAAAGATGCCAAAAAACTCTCATCCTGCAAAGTGCTGAGCATATTCTACACCCACACACCTCTCTCCATCACCAAGGCTTGGTGGATTTAGGGCTGCAGCTCATACCCAAAACCACAGCGAAACAGCACCAAAGATCACTTCTAGACTCTGCCACAGGCAAGCTGTGTAATTTTGATTAAAGGAGCAAAATTTCTAGCTCCCCCAAGCCGCCTCAGCTCCGGCTCGCATTTTCCTTTTGATCCATTTGCCGCCTTAATCAGATTTTTAAACAGCTCACAGTGTCATCTTCTCTCTTTCCTGATATCACCTGATCCATGGCGCTTGACTGGTGCTAGACTTGAAGCACATCATACACTATTATGCCACCTCTGATGCAATGTGTCTCTGTGAGGGATGACAGGGTTAGACTATGCCTTTGCACAAAAGCAGAACGTAATTTTTGGGAAGAAAACACAAAGAGGAACTTTTGCAGGCATAAATTAACAACCTACCACAAAAAACATATGCAATAGGTTCTTTATTTCCAGCTACAGCTTGTCTGATGGAATGATTAAAAAAAGTAGTTTTTACTGGGTGGTTTTGACCTTGTCCCTTATCTGAAACTTCAGCTGGTATCAGTGGGAAGAGCACAGGTGTGATCACACTGCAAAAAGGAGACTTAGCCTTACCCCAGGGTATACTTTGCATCTAGTAAATCCCAAAGCAGCTGTAACATGCAGCTCCAGAAACCCGGTGTCACTGCTGTTACATTCCTAGTCCAGGAAGGACATCTGGCCAGGGATCAAATCCAAACCCGCAAGTACTGTCTCCTTGTGACCGCACGCATCACTTGTACAACCCCATGAAGGCACCTGCTGTTCACTAAGCTGAAAGCATCTGACAAAGATGAAAAAACACCATCGTATCCCCCTAAACTGCAGTAAGAAAAAGACAAGGAAAAGACAATAGCTTGCATCGAGCTAATAAACACCAGTGGCCACTCATGGCCCACATGAAGGTAATTTTGCAACTCCGATTTAAAAAGAAAAAAAAAGAAAAAAAAGAAAAAAAATCAGACCACAGTGATTTGCCAACAATCACACGGCAGTCTGCGGCAAGGATGAGGACAGAAGCCATGCCTCCTGACACTCGAGCTGCTATGACAGATGTTTCACCATAGCTTTTTCCCCCTCACAGACTGCTCTTATTGAAGCCCCAGTTCAAATATCCCTCGCTTCAAGGGGCTGAAATTTCAAAGGAGATGAGCCCTTCCATGCAAATTTAGCCTCAGGTTGTTCTTGCTGCCTGGAGGAGACAACGCTGCTTCCCTCCTAAAGGAGGACACTAACAAACCAAAGAGATTGGTTTTGAGAGTTTCATGTGCCCACGGCAGACCAAACACCCAAGAAGGAAAAGCCAATGTATTTTGGGTTGCCTGTCCACCTGCAGGCTTTGAGAATCTAAGTTTGCTTCTGTGGACCAGCTCATGAATCCCAGAGACAGGAGGACCATAACACCTTAATGACATGGCACGGGGACAGGCAGCCCCAACAGAGCTGAGAGACCAGCAGGCCCAAGCTGGCCTCGAAGGGTAGATATTGCAGTACAAACCACAACACCCAGGTGAGAAATTAAGTAAATATACCAAGCTCTGTGCTGCCCCAGCTACACAAACGCAGCTACAGCCAGCTCAGACACACCTACACCAAGTTGTGTCACAGCCAAGACCCACTTTATTTGCTGAGAATAAAGAGTAAAGCAGGCGGATTTTCTCGAAAGTTGCCAATGATTTTTAATGCTCAACATTCATAAAGTCAGATAAGTGAGAGTCCAAGTTGTCACTTCAGGTCATCCCAGAAGTATTTCAAGGCAGGGACCCCCAAAACTTGAGAGATGCACCGAATTACTGCCCCTGCAGGGCTTGCATTTAGTTTCCTATCCCATCTTTTGGAGCATGTGGCAGGAACAACTCAGAAGGTGCCAATTTATAAAGAAGTAGCTCCAAAACGGACACCTTTGCACTCCATCTATGCTGAGCATCACCATGGAGCAGGACAGAGCCTTTGACTGTCACCCCTGCCAGCCAGGGAGTTTGTGAGGAAGCCCACACAAGATGTGCAATCATATTTTTTGGCACTAGAGAAACCTTCCCTCAGACCATCCTGATGTACACACCTCAGCCAGGTCAGATGGACTGAGGAGACCCATCAACTTGTTGCCTCCTCCCACCCAAAACAGAGGAGAAAATAGCATTGACCCTTTAAATTGTTCTGAGCACTAATGAGCCACATTATAGCGCAGTGCTGAAGCTGACTGTTGCCTCTTGCTAAGTCTTATTATGACTGTAAAGTTAAACAGTTCATGTTAAAAGCGGTAAAATGACTCCCACTTCAGAGCACAGCTCTCGGCAGGGAGAGAGGGGGAGAACGGTAAGTTTGCAATTTCAGCAGGGCAATGCATGAGATTGTCTCTTAATTACCAAAGGGAAGGCAGCTGGTTCAGTTCCTGCTATCTCAATAATTTTCCTCTCTTTGATGTCTTGATCACATCTTTTGAACAACACACTTGAAGCTTAACACTGCAGAGAACACTTATTTTCATAATGAAAAGGAAATATTTTGCTCCATGCATAATATTTAGTTATCCTGATAGGCTGCATTGATAGGGCTTCATATATTGTGTTTCCAAGCTAACGCTGAGTTTAAAAGAGGCCTGCAGGGTAGTGCAAGACTCCTATCTAAACGATAAATATGTAATCAGTGTACGTGTCTAGCATCCTTTAAAGAGGTATCAAATGGTTTCTAATAAGATACAAGCACCCAAAACTTTCTTGTCCTAAGGCATAAAAAGGAAGCTCACTTGTTTCCCATTTTAGTTTTAAAAGTTAAAATTTCTAGGCCATATGAAAATGACGTTAAGCCTTTGCATAGCGCAACAACATATCTACTGTTGTACAACATACAACCCCAAAAACTCCCTCCACTTCCCACAGACGCCAGAGACAGCCAAAAATCTGGAGCAAGTTTTGAAAGCTGCCAATAACAGGCTGGGGTTTTGCGAGAGTCGCAGGGATCTGCAGAAAATATATTTGCATGTTATTTGTACTGCGCTACAGCAACACAAAAGCAGGAGGACGACCCAGCTACACGTACACAGCACCAAATTCCTTGGGAGGCAGCTAGCCCTGCGCGCTGGGACGGCAGCACTCCACAGCCGCCTGCGGTTCAGAGCTCTTTTCTTGATAAACGGGCCCCGTTCAAGATGGACTGTGATTCAATTGATCCTCACAGTGTAAATTGTAATCTGAAGTCAATGAGGATATCCCTCTTGGGCTGCACAGCAGAGTAAGGGGTAGTGAATCTTGGAGTAGAACTTGCTAAAAGGATGTTCAGAGACAGGAAAAACAACTCCAAAATGTTTATGACCTGGGCAGAAACTTTAGGGCTATGGCAAACACTCAGCCTTTGCTCTAATTCTCCACATACACACTCTGAGTATTACAGGTTACATTCAATCTATCTAAACAAAACCTAACTGTGGAGGAGTGACTTCAGGATGCAGACTTTATTTTAACCATAACACCCATTTCCTCACTCTTTTCACTTTAAACCAGCTGTTTTTATATTTGTGTGTGACATTTACACTTAACAATGCAGACTCTGGTTGGATTTGCTGAAACAGGGAACAAACCCATGATTAAACTACTTCCTATATGCAAAGGCGCTTTGAACATCGTGTGTGTCACGGAGACTGGGGAGCCGGAGGTGCAACCGCTGCCCAGCTGAGGTCAGGCATGCTTCGAGCTGCAGCTGAGCAGATGTAGGAGGCAGCTGGCCACCGCTCACCATCGCCCGTCGCTGCCCCTTCCCTCCAGCGGTTACCACCACTTCACATCTGCCAGAAGGACCAGGTGTGCCGCCCCTGGAAAATCCAGATGAGAAAAAATCCTACAAGGAAGTGGGCTCCAGTTAATCCCTATCGGTTTTGGAGAAGGGAAGGTCCCAGGGATCAGATTTGTGGGAGGATGTGACCTCTGGCCGGGAGTAGCTGGAAGTGATGACACTTTAGCCCAGCACAGGATAGCATCCCTGAGCACAGTCCCAGGCTTTCACTGACAGACAGAAAAGCTTCTCTTCCAAAAAAGGAAATAATTTGGGACTTTTTTGCTCCCTGAATTGGCTAACCACAGTCTCGGAGAAGTGCCAAGACAAAGCGGGTGTAGGGAAGAGGACCATGGCCGCTTTCAGTGGCAGCTGCCCCTGGCTCAGCAGCACTGTCACCCTACACAGCAGGAGCCTGACTGGCTCTGGAACCCAGACCCATCTGCTCCTCCGGCAGGAGCTGCATGGGGTATTGCAAAAGGGACGTACTCCACACTCCTGGATATGCAGCAACAACCTGAAGTCACTCATACCAGCAACACGTGTGAAAGGACAGGGACATACACCAAGCACTCTCTGCTCTCAAGAGACACAAGTCTGAGGTTGAAACAAAACAAGAAAACTAAAGGGTTAAAGCGCATCAGCATCACTGCAGCTGGAGGCAGGGCCCTTGGAGCAATCCTCTCCAGCCTAGGTCACAGGTCCAGGTCTGGAACAAGTCTGGGGGAGAGGGACAAACAAAACAGCCCCCAGTGCCCACAAAACTGCAGAGGCCATCCGTCACAGCCATCGCTTTGGTGCTGCAACGCAAGGGGCCTTCGCTGGGCGCGTTACTGCCCTGCAGAGGGGCAGGGCTGACATGGCTTTGTGGCTCAGACCAAGATCCTCTCTCCTGCACTCTGTTCACCAGCCCATCTGAGCTCTATTAGCAACCAGCAAGCTTTGGATGTGCCTAGAGACAGCAGAGACTGTAGAATTTTGGACCCAATTTCTACCAACATTCATTTGATACCTTCTTCCGTGCCTTGTGTTTGCTTCACTGCAGAACAGCTTCCAAAATTTGCTCACTTTCATATTAAAAAAACCCCCCACACCAAAAAACCAACTTTCTATCCCACTTAGGATGCTGGAGAGACAGACCCAGTCTGGGACCAGCCCAAAAACTAGTCCAGGTTCCTGCCCCAGTGACACCAGCCTCCCATGCTCTACTCATCCCTTCTCCAGTGAGCTCCAAAGAGCTGAGAAAGGCTGGGGCCAGAATTAACACATGCCAGCTGTGCTGGTGGGAGGCAGGGAAAGGCACTGCCTGCATGTGAGCGACACTCATCCTGCCCTTAGAGCAATGATGGGAAGGAAAGGCCACTACCCTCCATAGTCTTCCTCGCAGGGAGAAGAGGAGATATACACACACCCATGGCCATGGTTTCATCCTCTAATTTAGCACCGCACAGAGCACAAGTCTATCCAGCCAGCCTCTAAAAACAAAAATAAACTGAATTTTGTTGCTGGGACAGCCCCCCCACACTCACAGAGCCAACCAGGGGCTTTTCTCTGCTTCAGCGCCGTCCCCTGACAGCTGAGCTGCCAAGGAGTCGGGATGTGCCGAAGGAGCCATCACAGCTGCAGGGCCAGCTGAGAGCCCAGGAGAAACTGAGCTGGTGCATTCTGCAAACTTTTGTGGAACAGTTGCTCCAACAACTTTTGCTTCTTGCCCCCTACGCACACATGCACATATATACATACACACATCCCTCTTCCCCAGCACCAGACAGCCTATGTCATGTTTATCAGCTTCAGTTTGTGCTACCTGGGGAATGCTAAGCATACAGCTGAATTCTGATTTAAAAATTCTTGTTTATTAGAAAATTACATTTCTAGTGAGTTAACCATGCATTTCACTAGAGAATAGAGTTTTAGGGCACCCTTTAGAATATTACTGTATCTCTAAATAAGACTGAAAAAAGAGACACTTGGTGTGTTGGAAATTTGGCCAATTTTCAGCAACAGTAGTGTTTCTCCTTCTTCCAGCATGAAAGAGAGCTCTTACACACAGTCTAAGAGGACAGCAACAAACAGAAGATAATAAGACTACAGATTGTTGAAATACAAACACACTCAAAATAAATCAAATTAGGAGTTGTAATTTGAGAGAAGGAGGTATCTCAAGTTGTGGTAACAGACTCTACTGCTGGCAAATCCACAGCACTCCCTGGCCAGAATTGTCATCAGCATTGATCTTTACAAAGATCAATTAAACCAGGGCAGAAATTAAAAGATCTTCCCAAGGAAACCCAGCGAAGCAGTGGGAATTGCAAAAGAGACCTTTGATTCACCCTGAATTCACCAGATGAATCATTTCGTGTTGAACAAACACCAAACCACTGAAGAGACGCAATCAAAAGCTCCCAGTCCCTGAAGCCATTTCAGACTGCTCACTAAATCATGCAAAGATTGATCAGATACATTAGCAAGGTGCTACGATTTTCCTTATTACATGCATTAGCTAATTCATGGCAACTTTGCATAAACCTTGACTTGCATTGCAAGACAATTTGACTCAGTTCAGGTGCAGAAAAATGCAAGTTTGCTTTACCACATATTTGAGCAGACTGTGAGTTTGCAAGCAGTGAGCACCCCACTACTCATGCACTGTTACTTATTAAGTTGCAGTAAATTGCCCATGCGATTTAAACAGAGATCAAAGGGATACCAAGTCCCACCTCTGTAATTCTGGCAATAGCATCTCTTTGCAAGATCAGCGTTGAGCGTGTGAAGTCAAAATCACTATTACAGCTCACTGCTCAAGCATGGAGAACCTCAATTCCTCCGCCCAGCAAACCCCCATGGACACAAGCAGGAGTCCAGCTGCAGCAGAGTTAATTGGCAAGAGTCAATTGTGTTTTTCCCTCAGCTACGCACTCATGGTACAAGAGAACTAAGCAATTATTGCAAAATCACCTGGGAGAAAAGACTGCAGAAGGAACATTTTTGCAATAAATGTTCTTAATTTTAACCCCCTTTGTATAATATTTAAGCACTACAGTAACAACAAGCCTGGTAAGTATTTTACAGCCAGAGTTACACTGCTGAATGTTAGCCTCTCTTTTTCTAAAATAAGTGACAGCTATGGGCAATCCCCGCAACTCAACTCCTCCTGCTAATCCCCATCTGCCAACAAGGTAATATGGCCTCAAGAAATGGGCCCAGTATCTCGGGTACGGTATCATTAATGTTGTCCCACCTTACCACTTTATTTCCATGCCTTTGTGGACACATCTCCGGGGTGGCTGTTGAACAGCCAGGCATCAGCTGTTTGACCCATGCGCTTGTAATTACATCTGATACGACACAGCTCATTTTACACTGAAAGGTCCCAACCACCCGGGAGATGTCTTTTCTTGTCTCCTGCCTGGTCAGTTGGGAGCACTGATTTCAATCCCCCAGGCTAGCAGCTAAAATGATGTGATCCCTAAAGCGGTCAGCAATAAATAACCTAAGAGAGCACTAAGGATAATCCTTGTCCACATCCCGGAACATATTCTGGCAGTCAGAGCAGGGGATGGACAACCAGGGTCACCTGATACTGGCCAAGATTAGCAGAAGGGATGTTGAGGTGGGCAGCTCAAGAACCCCCAGGAACAGCCCAGTTTCCAGCATGCAGGCACTCAGCACCTCCTGAGAGAAAAGTCTAGGGCAGGCCTCTCAAAACCCCAAATCCATTCTCTACTCTTCTCATTCCATACTCTTCTCTAATTTCACCACTGATCAGCTCAGCAACAACAGGCAAGCCATGCCAGGTCTTCCATCTTGCAGGGCTGCAGAGGCTTTCACGAGCCTTGGATAAGCCGTTCACTGGAAGTGCAAAGCAACACTGTGCTCTTGCTAGTAGCCAGTCCTGGTTCCTCCCCACCACACATCTTTTAGCTTCTCTACACATGAATCCTCTACACAGCAGCTTTACAAAGTAGCTGCCATTGAACAACAATCGCTATCCCAGCACAAACATCTCGCTCAATCCAGAAAGATGGCTTGCAACCTTCTGGTTTACCTTTAGCAAATTACATTAAAGACTCTGAAGGGTTTCCCTCATGATCCTACACACTGCTACCTGTTCCCAATGCTTCCATGGTAAACACATGCTCCAAGGTGCTTCTATAGTTTCATTGACACTTGGGGAGAACAGCAAATTAAAGGCACAGCAAAGACACGAAATATAATTTAGCAAGTGGTCTCTCTTCACATTTTTCATCCCCTGTACAGTGAATTTAAGTTTAAGAAAAGCAAATCTGCTGCCAGTACTCTTACCAGTACTTCTGAAACAGGCCACAATCCTCAGTGTGAAAACTACTGCCCTTAAAACATAGGGCACTGTGTTCCCCTCTTGGGTCTCCAAAAGAAATCAGCCTCTAAGAGTGAAAAATCTGAAAAGCAAAGAAGTCTCAGGCTGCTTTCTGAAGTAACCTGCAGCCGTCCCAAAGCCTTCTACATTCACTAACAAGAAATTAGTCCTAGAAGACATCTAAAAACTGGCACTGAGCATGACAGTGAAGACACTGAAAAATACCCATGTCAGGTCCTGGGAATGTTCCCCAGCAAAGGAGGATAGAGACACAGCAGCCAGGAGGACAGCTGGCCAGAGAGCCACGGTCAAGAATGGCTTTGGACAAGTAACTCAGTATTTTGGAGCAGAGTCAGCACCCAGCTTTGTAAAGGGGACAACTTCAAGCAACGTTGATTTTAATGGCAGCAGATCTATAACCACATAACTTGGATTCACAGGGACTGAAATCCCAGGGGTTGCTATGGCCTCTCCCTTACCCCCAAAGGCAAACGCCAAAAACATTAGAAAAGAACAGATATGGAAGTTGAAAAGAGACAATGTTTGTCTGAAACATCCCAGCATCAGTTTCAGATCATCAGCATCGCAAACCATCCTACAAAGAAGCTTGCTGATAATCACCCCAGCTATCTCCACTGATACACATGTGATGTGGCACGTCATTTCTGTGCCTGCCAACATGACAAGCTCTGAATGCAACCCTGGCTCTCTTCCCCAAGAACTGAGAAACTCTTGTTATGTTTGGCTTCCCTCCTGTCCTCCCTTCACAAAACCAGCACGCTTCCACAACGTCAGTCGGGAATTATTTACTGCTGTTGCAGCTCAGGCAGAAACGGCAGGCCACCTCTCCTCTCACCCGCGTGGGACGTGCTCACTGCGCATTCCCCCCAAGAGCAGAGGCTGCCCAAACGAGAAGGCTTCACCCAGGTGCTCTAGCAGCCCTGCCAAGCATCTCATCGGGCAAGCGACTGCCCAGTGAAATGACGCCCTGAGATCTCTCCTGCTCCGTACCTGCTGAAAACTACTTTAGCAGTGCTTTCAGAACATTTAATAGGCACTATCTGCTTAAGATTACCCTCATTAAAGCTAACACAATCAGACACATTCTCTCTTCTCTGCTTTTACAAGTAGAGTGTCACTTGCAAGGCTTGGGGACTAGCTCTGAAACTCCCTGTGGGGAAGAAAATGAAACTGCGAAAGAACCACAAGTTACTCCCCAACAAGCATCCTCCTTCACACTGACACAGCGCTCAGCTCAGAGATGGGACAGACCTAGGAACCCACCTCCTCCAAATCACATCTGGCTAATCACCTCACTGAGGTTCAACCTGATTCCCATCTGGCCCCTGCCAACACGGGAAGGCTGTCCTTGGCAGCGCAAATTAACCCGCTTACATGCTTGAAGTTGCCCAGGCTGAGTTGTTGTCATTGCCTGGGCTAAACTTGCGTTCAGTTTGCAATGCCTGAGAAGTGTGGGACAGGGAAACCTGTTTGCTATGCACCTTCAACAAGAGGAGACTAGAGCAGCTCAGCAGAATGAAGGCTAAGAAGAGATGCAATCACTCTACAAAACAGCAGACAGAAGTGGGACAGGAGGTCAAACCAAACCGAGAGTGATGAGACTGGTTTATGCAAAAGGAAAATACTGGCATGAGAACAAATGGGGTGGCTGCGAAAAAATGTCTACTCTGGAAGTCATTAACCATCAGAAGAAGTCTGAGGCTTCCAATCAATCCAACCCAACCACCCTGAAGTTTCATATGTGGGAATGCAACATGCTTGCACACCACTAATGACCCAGGTCTGTCCCAGGTCCATGGTCCACAATCCCATGACCCATACACAATACTTTCAGCCATAAAAGAAAACTTCTTTCATCTCTCCAAATTATGCACTAGTCTTGTGAGGGCTCAGAGAAGGCACTTCTGCCAGGAGATGTATTGCGGCACACACACTGCTTTCCCTGTCTGATCTGACTACCTTGCAAAGAGATGCCGACGCACGGAGTGTTGGAGGATCCTTGGATGAAAGGCATTAGGAAAGTTCAAAGCCTGGATATATATTAATAGTAATACCAGACACAATACCTCTACAAAAATAAATTGCCACTTGACCCAAGGCTGGGAAGCAGAAAGCGATCTGCCAAGGCCCAGACGTGACATTAGCCCATAAACACATGATGGGATCCAAAAAAAAAAAAGCATATGGAGCAGAGGAGAGAGTTGGAAGTGATGATGGGAGGCTCGCTTCCTCACTGGGTGCACTGTTCTTCCCAACTTCATCTGGCCAAGACTCAACAACTCTCACTAATAATAGCAATATGCACCAAGCCTCAGGAGCATGAGTTGGTGCCATACAGTTAAATGGCATCTGGAAAAGCATCAGAAGACCCAGGCTGGGCCAAAGTGAAATTTTATCTAATCTCAGCACCGTGTTTTTGATGAAGCTAGATGGCAACTGCTTAACAGCAACAGAGAGAACACAGCGTGTTTAGTCTTTAGCAATCGGTAGATTACAGACTTACTGACCCAATCATGTATGTTGCCTGCTGTGTTTAATAGCAGTCAGCCTTGTCCCCAGAAATCTGTCAATTCTTTTTTTGAACCATTTGTACTTTCAGCCTTCATATCACCTTTCAGCAAGGTATTGCAGAGCTTAATTACATAGTGGAGAAAAAAAACATTTAATTTTATTCCACCTTGTACCCAGGAATGTCATTATTCCTGCACCACTACCAAGCAGCTAAACCTGTTCCTCTCCATCATCTTTCCAGGCCTGTACCAGAAGAATTCAGGATCTGCACTGAAATGAGTGTCTGTCTCTCCTTTTTCCTCTGCTTCTAGACTACTTCAGCTGATTTGGGACATCATTTCAGACAGGTCTTAGTATGAGAAGGACTGGACTGTTGCCAGCCCCAGAAAGACCAACTAGAGCTATGGATGGGAGGCTTGTTTGTTTTAAGCAGATTAGCTCCAAACCACTAAAGGTAACTTTATAAATCTTTACTTTCATGTCCTCTGCAGAGACAGCTGGAAGTAAGTCTAGAAGCAAAATGAGGAACAATAGTTACAAGAATATTATAAATGGCTCTATTTCATCTGCGGCAAGCGTTCTTTCTGAAAGCTAAAGGAAGTTAATTCATAACGTTAGCAATTTGACAATCAGTCTTTTTACTAGGAACTCGGCTATTGTGGTTTGAAACAAACAGGAGCTTGCATGGGTGGGATATCACCCCTGGCTATGACTTGGCTATTATTTTATCAATTAGGAGCAAGGCTGGGCTGCAAATCTTTTCACCTTGTTTTGCACACGGGAACTCATGAATCCAAGAGTTTGTCTTGGCTGAAGTCACCAGAAGATGAAGCTTTGCAAACCAAGGCATGTTTGCTAAACAGGTACAGCAGCCCCATCTAAGACAAACAGGTTGGAAAGTGTCAGCTGCAACCGCTAGACCCTACACGTGTTTCCCATAAAGCATTCATAGGCTTTTGATGGTCACACAGACCAGAACACAGGCAATAGTGGGAAGAAAGAGCCTGGGAACTCACATAAAGCCCCAAAGTGAATGGACGTTCGCTGACGACAGCCCTGTAAAGTTGGCTTTGGTGCTTGGCTCCTGACAAAACAATGACATAATGCTGTGTTTACTAGCAGGGAAATCTGAGGGTTGGAAATGGGTCTGTAAAAAAACCACTAACACGGTTTTTTGACAAGCCAACAGATTAACATCTATTGTCACTGGGGCAAGGCCAAACTGAGCTGGAAAAGGTCCAGGAGTTTGATGTCACTGAGAGGCTCGCAAGGACGTCAGCTAAAGAGCGTTCCCATGTCATTTCAGCAATTTCAGCATTCACTGCTGTGTTACTGCCTAAAGCAAGCTATTAGCCACCACCACCATCTTCTGTTTAACCCCTTCTGTCACAACATGCCATAAAGACATGTCGGCCTTTTGGCAATAGGGGTTTGACCCAGATCTGCTAGAGCTCACATTAACCAGGCACAGAAGACTGATAGAGGCAGGACAGGGTGCTGGCAGATAACACATGTAATCAGGTTTGGGCTGTCAGTCCTGTGTCTGTCCTGCAGACAGCGGGAAGTTTAAAGACAGACTGATAGACTCTCCTGTCCAGATCATAACTACAGCAATCTCCAAGGGTCGTTACCCATGACAAATCCACCTCAAGTATTTTTAGCTTAAACCGAACTATTTATACTTATCTTTACAAAATCAGGGATGTCTGTATTAAAGGATGAAATGCAAGCTACAGCTGCCCAGTTCAGAAACAGGTGGAAAGCTGCTTCCCCAAAACAGTCCAGAGTTTTGACACAGACTGTTACAATCACAAAGACAGCAGCAAAAGATTAAGCAGAAAATCTCTTCTTGAGCAATAACAGCCGGAAGACTCTTCCCTATGCCTCAAATTGGAGTATTTTGAAGGCTGGCTACTGCGCTAGATCCTTTTTGAGTAAAACATCCTGTGTTGTCTTTATAAAACACCTTCTGTTGAAGCACTACCGGAAAACTTAATCTGGATTGAGGGAAAGAACTTGATAAGGATGTCCAGGGTTTGTAAAACGCTGAAGATACAGGATTGCTACCCCTTGGTATGTGGAAAACCAGCATGGATGTTCTTTTAGAATCAGTCACTTTTTATTCTTCTCTACTTCAGCCAACAGCTCTTATCTCCTGTTACTAACAGAAAATAAGCAGCCGTTTTGTTAATAAAAAGAGATATTACCACCAATGCTGGTTCAGGGATTCAGACAGTTTCACCTGATATATAAAATACACGCACAGAGCTTCCCTCCTGCTCCTGGCTTTCCTCTGTCCCATCCCAGAAGCCAGCTCCAGAGCCTGTTTTAATCCCACTTAGGAAAATGCTGAACTCCAGCCTTTCTTCCTGTGATATATTTGGGAGACAGGAGGAGGGAGACGCACTTAATCTGCTCCCCATGGCTTTCTTCCAGGAAAATACTTCACATATCCTTGTTTGTTTGTTTTTAAATTCTAAGTGATTTTAATGCCAGTGAAAGTTGCTGGAGCGACAGCCCTGGGAAACTGCAAACCTCCCACTTACACACTAGGAGGGGTTGTGCCAGCCGCCCTGCTTCTGCTGAAGACCGGGAGCTCAACTGCCTCTTGTAGCATCTACCCCATGAGTAACTGTCCTTCAGCTCAGACTACTCGAGATGAGGCAGGTGTCAGTGTGCTAAATTTTCAGGCAAAGGAAATACAGTGAGCTCAGAGTCAGTGCTGCAAAGCACTTGCAGGGCTGGGGAATGGAAAAACATTTTAAAGTGATTTCCAAAGAGTATTTTGCTTGGGGTCACAAGGGTCTACTGTGAGCTTGCACCTGCCGGAGAGGGGAAAATCAGGAATAACCTTCTACCCACAAGAAATACATATGCCAGTTTATTTGTAAATAATAACAGAACATCCTGAGCCAGAGTAGGAAAATCTCCAGGCATGCTGAGGGAACAGCTAGAAATCTCATCTTCACAGAGTTAGGAAAACAGTAATTCAGATACTCTCTGTTGCATCAAATGCCTGAGGGTGCAAGAATACCTGGCAAGAAGATTTCACCTCTGCCAGTGAGCTTTCCTGACAGGGAACACAGAGACACCACAGAAGGATCAGACAGCAGCAGCTAGCAGCCTACGGCCAAGGGCCTCACTACCAGGAAGACCATACTCCACGCGTCACCTCGAATACCTCCACAGACCCTGGGACTCCAAGACAGGAAGGAAAGCCCTAGAGGAACAGGCTTACAGCCAGCAAGCATGGCTGGCATCCTAAATGTACATTTCCTCAGAGGGGAACAGAGCTTCTATATCATCCCATTCATTACCGTGTCTGCTGAACGCTATTAGGGAAGCAACGGTCTGACTCCCATTTCCGGATAACAACATGACCTTGCCATTCTGCAACCGCTGCTCCCAGGGGTGGACCTGCTAGTAGAGGAGCATGACCCAAATCCGGGTATTTCAGAGCCTATGCTAACAGTCAGCCCTTAGGTAACACAGGCATCTTTACACTTCATAAAAGGCGAGTAAATCCTGTTGGCTTTGCAGCAAAGCACACTGAGATCCAAAGAGGTTAAACAAACGATCCAAGGCCACACCACCAGTAAAGAGGAGGTGAGCTCTTCTGCCACACCGTGCAATGCCCTGTATGTATCACACTGGACATTAGTTCAAACCTTTCTGGATGATTTACGAACTTTCTACATTACAGTCTGCATTTATAGGCATGTGCTGGACAGTGGAGAACCACACTTCAGTATTTCAGGGGCAGCCATGGAAGACTTCTGTAAAGCAGACAGAATGGCAGCGTGGAGCTCCTGTTTAAACACAGCTATGGTGAGTAGAGGTTTGGCATGTTTCTCCCTATGAACATAGGGGTGTTTTCCTCGCAAACAAGTTTGCATCAAGCCTCTAAAATCATGCTGCTGACTGCTGAGAGCGTAGGAGCCTAGTGCATCAGTGTGTTTAGCTAGCATGGTTTATAGGAAAAATAAAACACACCCCATTGGTCAGAGAAACAGTGCCAGCAACATATCAAAACATAATTATTGCTCCTTAGGTTTCAAACAGTATGTACGGGACCACACACGTATTTATGGACACTTAAAAGTCTGTGAATATTTTACTCCATCTAACAAGTCAACTATCACAAACTGAAGAACCTGTGTTACAATAATAAATGTTACTATACAGCATTACAGCCTTATTATGAAGCCATGGTACACCCAGATCCTGTGCTAGATTAGTCAGTGACTATTAAGACCAATTAAGAATACACTGCAGCATTCCTAGTGCGAGATGTGAAATTGTGATGAAGACACGGATTTGGGGATGTGCATTCTGCCCACAGAAGAATGCCCCCAATATAAGGACCCAGTTAGTTACCTACGCATTGAGCTCCTATTCCAAAAACTGGAATAAGGAGTAGCTTTGCTGAAATATTGAGCAAATATTGAGCTTTGCTCAATAAAATCAAGAGAATCTTTATGACTGTCATAAAGGTCAGAGCACCAGTTAACACCACCACATTCAAGCAGTTATAGGTACTACAAAAATTACAGTATCTCTCTGGTCTACCTTCACCCCAGGGCAATTTAAAGTGTTACTAAGTTATCCTTCTTCTCGCCCTTTCTTTGCAATGATGCCTAAATGACCACCAGACAGTAGCTTGGGTTACCATTGTATTGAGCCTGTCACCTGCTCAGCTAGTTGATGTTCTCTCACTGCCCCCACCTGCCTGCATCTGTGTCATCGCTTGTCTTAACAGCCCAGCGCAGAGACCATCTTTCAGGTCTGCCTGCACACATTTTAGTACAAAAGCATCCTTGCTTTGTAATAAAGGCTGTTACAACTATACTGTATTACTGACATTTAGTGAGTGTGAGTCTGAAAGACTGGCTAGATGATAATATATTCACTTAGAAGGTGGTGAAAAGAATAAGTGAACAGGCTGAAGGTGGAAGGTTTAACTAGGTTAGATTTTTGACTTTAAAATCTTTCCAGGTGAAGAAGTTCACCTGGTTTCCTTTTGCCTTCCCCTTCACCCCAAATGTGATGATATCCCTGCCTAGAAGAGGACAACAAAATGATCCCAGAGAATATCTTTTTGCTTTTATAGTATAGACAAAGGGAGATGCACTATATTGACAAATAATTGCAAACTTTCAGTAAAACTTTCAATAAAGCTTCTCTCTAAAGGTGTGAGCCAAGGCCTAGGGAAGCTACTGGGAGGTGTTCTGGGTTTTTTTTTTTCCATTGATTTGACAGTAGTTGTTTTTGACACTACCTGATTAAGCAGCAGATACCACCAATTTCAACAGCACAGTACTGTGCAGCTCTCTGCTTTCTTCATGTAATATTTACACAGCACGCTCCAGGCGAGGTGTCAGCTGTATCTGCAAGAAAGCATTCAGCTTCACGATTCCAAACAACGCACGGTGCTGTCAGCCCCCTCTAATGATCATGCTCTTTCCCTGTGGTTACTAGAGACCAATTCCCTTTGCGTGAGCAAGCACAGATGAAGAGGACACAGCATTAAAAAGGAAGATCAAAAAAAAAGAAAACCATCTCACATTAGAAGGTCCAGCTGTTTCCTCCCAAATGACTAAATTAGAGAGCTTGTACGTCACCTCCTGCCGCAGGTAGGGTCATATTGAATCCCTCTTCCTGTTTAATCCATATAAAATGGGAAATGGGTTTTGATGAAGACAATGACAGAATATGAGAGTAGTATTTTTTCAGGCTGTGTACTTTTATCAGATAAATTGCAAGACCACTTTGGAAGCCGAAGAAAAGAATAGAAAATGCTGCCACATGCTTCATGGGTGGCCTTGGGCCAACCACTTAACCTCTCTTTGCGCCATCTTCCCCACGAGGGTACCATCATACACCCTGCCTCGCAGGGCTGGGAGGAGAGCATTACCTCTGAGCTGCCCATCTCCAAGGGCTACATGCGTGGGTGGAATGAACAGATGAGCTGCTCTGGGATCCAGGAAATCTGGGCTCCATTTCCTATTCCACCACTTGCTTCCTTAGGATGTCTGTTCACCTCTCTCTCCAGTCACCCTTTCCGGGAAAAGGGCATGATTTAGTATCTCCATTCCTCCTCCTTCAATCTCAAAGTGGTGAGACTGGCCTAATTTTGACTACAACCAATCAAGCTGTGTTGCACAGGTGTGCCCCAGCACCCATCCACCCACCCCACCAGGGTCTTTATTGAAGCCAGTGGTCACCTGCAGCTTGCAGTAGCTGAAAGCATTTGTGCTGTCTCTTAGGTCAACATCTCCCCGGCATCTTCATCACTTCTAAAATGGAACTCGGAGGCTTTTGAAGCTGTTGCCCCCAGCTCATGGGCTTGCCAAAAGCTTTTCTCAGAGCTTGCTTTTGGCTGCCCTCCCAGCACGCTGCAGGCTCAGCCACAGGAGAGCCAGCGCAGGCAGCCTGCTGGGATTTAATGCCTCCTGCATTATTTCATTCTGCCCTGACCACAACAAATCAGAACAACTACCTTTCCTCTCTACTGGTTTTTGACCTAGTCCTAAGGTTACCCTGCTGCCCCCGAAGAAGCCTTAAGTTACAGAGGAAATAACTGCCAGACAGGGAACGATGAAAAGTAGGTAGATGCCTCAAGTATCTGAGCTACTTTGCTAACTGCCTTGAACAAGCTCAAAGGACTGTGCTCTCTCGGGCATGGAAAAGACCTCCAAGGGAGAGAATCACATGCAGGCATAGCACTAGAAGCCTAAAAAGATGCTGAGAAAGGGAAGAAAGTGAATCTCTCAAGGCAGTGAATAGGAAAAATCTGTATGTTTGCCTCGTAAAACAATGGTGCCAGAAATGTAAAAAACCCAACAGGACACAGAAACTAAAAACTCTGCTGTCAGGGAAGAATTTCACTTCAACAAGCATTATTTCCAGTTGTAATGATAAGGAAGAGACAAGTCCTCTGAGCACTAGTAGTGGGTGCAGGCAGCTTTGGACTAGCAAGATTTGATCTTTCCCTCCAGCTACCCCTGTTCCTCTGGCCATTTGGGAGCAGGGGCAAAGAGTTAAACCAACCTGCAGAGAACTGTCTATCCACAGCTCCCAGATATTTCAGAAATACTGATTTCTTCCCAACATGTTTCATCACACATTAAAAAGCAAAGAAAATTTTGCAGTCTACAAAATTGTAAGATTTGCATCTAGAACAGGCAGAGCGGTGGAAATGAACCCTAAAGACATATGTCTACTCCAGCAGGGTGGTGGTCTACATACAGAAAAAGCCACTGCAAGGGAGAGGGAATGTTTTACCCCAACTTGCTTCCTCCTGAGCTCTCCTCTGCTAGGTGCACAAGGGATCACAGCCACCTTTGACATAACCCTTGTCAATGCACGGAGTTCAGTTCCGAGGAACAATGAAGTCACAGAGCAGCCTGCTAACTTTCTGGATCTTTCCCAGCACCCCAGGCAAAAGATAATAATAATTCAGACCAGTGAATCAAGCTGGATCATGGCCCTGGAAGGAAAGGCACACAGGGTGTCTTGATAGGGGGAAGGGAGAAGCAGAAAATGTATCGTAAGTCCTAAATAGGTACTCCATCTACTCATCTAGCACTGCCTTCTGGTTCACATCAGGTCCCTCACTGTGCTCTACCCACAGGCCACCAGCCATGTGAGCTCCAAGTGTGTCACATCCTGTTCACTCTGGAAGAGATCTGGCTCACACCCTCCAGCTCTGCTAATTAAAAGGGCCAAAAAAAGCCAGGCTGAGCCTTTCTCACCCATGAGCTGCTGCTATTCCTAGCACAAGTGGCACATGATGCTCCTCTACTCAGACCTGCAGGCAATGCCGCACTGGACAATCCATTCGATGGCCCAAGCAGGGGGAATGCAGCTCCTTCTCCCATGGTAGCAACGAGGGACCAACACAGGAACAAATATCCTTGCCACTAAACCCATGATACGTCCAGACTCTCCTTGTCAGTGCTGGCTTTTGTACAACCAGCAGCTTGCAACAAAGAGAAATAAAGCTGCAAAGATGCCGATCGTATCTGAGTGGCTTTTGTGCCTACGCAGTAAGCAAGAGCAGCTAAAACACAAAGAGAGCTTGACCCTAGCAGTACCAGTTTTTTTCTTCAAAGCATGCTGACATGCTCTCTGAACTGAGAGGGGATGTCATCAATGCTTATCAATATCTAAAGGGCGGGTGTCAAGAGGATGGGGCCAGACTCTTTTCAGTAGTGTTCAGCAACAGGACAAGAAGCAACAGGCACAAACTGGAACATGGCAAATACCATCTCAACATGAGGAAAATCTTTACTTTGAGGGTGACAGAGCACTGGAACAGGCTGCCTAGAGAGTTTGTGGAGTCTCCTTCTCTAGAGATATTCAAACCCACCTGGATGTGTTCCTGTCCAACCTGCTCTAGGTGAACCTGCTCCAGCCGAGGGAGATCTCTAAAGGTCCCTTCCAATGCCTCCCATTCTGTGATTTTACAACAGGTCACTTGCAACAAGCACACTCGCCTTCTGGGAGCAGTGCTGAAACCCAACACAGCAGGACTCGATCCCTTCCAATTCAGCAAGGCCAGTGCCCTGAGGAGGTTAGAAACCATATCAATGCAGCAGAGAGACTCCTAGGAGAGCGATCTCAAGACATTCAAAGATACGTTAGAAGACAACTACCTTAGGGAGGAACTGGGACAGTACGCAGGCATCTCAGATGACTAAAATCAGCAATGCACCTCACTAACTGGAAAGAGACAAGGCAGCCACTTGTAAAGCAAGAGCGTTTTACTTTCCCCTCCACGCTGTACAAAGCTGAAAAGCACACAAAGCCCAACTGCAACAGGAGTAGTGCTGGAAGAGGAAATGTGTACTGATGTATCCATCCCTGCCCTTGGGATAACACAAGCACGCTTAATGACCTCAGAAATGACCTCAAGCATATAAATGTCTGGCGAGACAATGCACATCAGTAACTACCCAGTCCTCTGGGGAAGAGAAAGTGGCCAGGGAGTGGGATGGGGGATCCCATTCACTTGGCTTCTCATCAACGATTGCCATCACCCAGGTCCTGCAAAGCTGTGAACAGGTGAAGGTGCTAACCCCCTCTCACCCCCCTCAGAGCAGGATCAAGCACATCTGGTAGGCAGCAGCTTCCTGCAGGGCTTCTAAAGGAGACAGACATTTGGGTTAAGGGTAAGCTATCTGCCTAAAGATAACCTGAAAAGAGAGAGAGGGGAGGATGTCTTCTTTAAGCTCCTCAATGGATGGTTAAAGGAGGCAAGTATCAACAGTGGGTCTTTTTAAACAGAGAATGCATTTCTGGTTTGCAATCATTTCATTTTTAATTCAGACAATCACCGTTTCAGACTAAAAGTCAGAGAAGCTTCATAAACAGATCGAACTTCAACAACTGAGAAAAGAGACTTTCAGAGTGTTTAAAACTTGGCAGGGGCTGGAAAAAGGATTTGGATTTTGTTACCAGCTTTTTCTCTTCAGAATGATTAACTGACACCTTCAACCATTAACTGCAACATCCTAATCCACCCAGCTTCACCACAGTATTGCTCAGCCAACGCACGACCCCTGTTGCACCAAGGGTCTTTCCAACAAACCCAGACTTGACCTTCCTGACATTGTTCTCGTTAAAAGAAAAGGGAAGGGGGAAAGCAAGAAGATTTAATATTTCTGAAGCATTGTCAAGCGCAAATCAATTTTTTAAAGACCATCAATATGGAGAAAGAACAGGAAATTCATTTGGAAAGTCAAAAGCTCTAAGAGCAGCAGTAGCTTGTATTGGGGATATACCATACAAGAGCCATGAGGTTATTGACCCAACCTTCTGTTCATTCTTTCACACGCTGCCATCTAGGGCTCTCCGCCAACCGGATGCTGGTGTGCAACCCAGCTGCTAACAGGGATGCAGAGGGAGGCATTGCAAACTCCTTCCCTAGGAGTGATTTCCTAGGAGCAGGGAGAGCTGGCTGGGTTCCTATCAAATAGTACTGGATCTAAGATTTTAATCTCTTTGCATGTGCAGAGCCCTACAAGTCTTCCAGGGGGGTATTGATCTCTTCAGAAGTTTCACATACAAGGATCACAGCAGAGGATATGCAAAGCCACCTTCTTTCTTTTACTTTCTTGAGCCAAGGCCACAAAACCTATGCTCGTACCAGGAACGACATCTGCTCCAGGGAATGATTCCTGGCATCTAAGCCAAGCAGTGAAAGGGCTTACATGCTACTCACATTTAGCCCTCTGCGCTTGCCCACAATGCACAAGATTTGCCCTCACCTCTCCAGGCTCCACTATGTCCCTGAAAGATCACAATTAAAAGGAAAGGGGATCAGGTTAAAATGCCTAAAATACCCATGTCGCCATCCACCAGAGAAGCACATTGTTAATCTGATGCCAAAGTATGTGTCACATGGCCTTAAGGCACGGCATGAAGGCGTTTACGGATGCTGGAGGCAGAAAGGCTTTTTGATATTACAGATGCAGAAAGCACCAAGCTTTGCACTCTCCAAACTACCCACAGGTAATGGAGGGAACTAAATCCCAAGTCACGTTTATACTCATTTCAGAAGGAAATAGTTGTTTCATGTTAAAAAGGAGCACCAAACCAAACAGTGACCAATGGGTCAGACACAGGGAATTAAATTCTTTGACAGCGCAAATTCACCTTGAGTGAGTTATTCTGGCCAAAGCCAGATGAAAGGCTGCAGCACACACATCTGCAGCAATCTAGGAAATGAAGAAGAGTCCAAGACTTTTGGACTGGTGGGCTAATTTGCTCATCTAAAAGAAGGAGAATCACAAGGATATGGATGACTTATTTTTAACTGAATTACTTGTGAACCAAGACTCTATTGTGTTGAATACTGTACAGCCAGAGATAGAGACTAAGTGGGGACAAAAGGCAGACACAACACTAGTCACCCAACAAACCATTTAGTTTGTGAGTTTTTTGGCCAAGAATTGGACACACAGGGATGTGGAACTGTTGTGCAGAAAATACTACTAGAAAAGGTGTACTAGAACAATATCAGATGCAGAAAATAATACTAGAAAATGAGAGAAGGGAAGAAATAGATTTGCCACTAGAAACATTAAAGACGGCTTCATAGAACAGTTTAGGTTAGTGCTATTGAAATGCAAGGACAGTGACCATAGAGGAAATATACATGTGTTTCTGCAAGAAAACATGGGAAATATTTTCTTTCAAAACTGTAAATACAGGACTTAAATCCTTGTTTTCGCATCATTTTCCAACAAATAGGAAATTTACAACATCAACTTCTCTTGGCAATTGGGAAGGTATTGTCACCAGTTCTTTTGTTTATCTCTGTGCCTGGCAGACGTACTTCTCTGCTGCTGAATTGCTGCCACCTTTCAGGTGAGATAACAGCCTGCAGTGGTGTCTGCCACAATTCACAGCAGCAGCTTGCAAAAGCTAAAGCAGCCTTTCCCGCCTGGAAGCAGTGAATGAATAATAGACTGAACACACAGGTCCAGCTGGCAACCTGAGAGGACACGAGACCTAAAACTTCCCCTCCTATGAATTGGGCAAAAGATGCTTAATTCCACGGTAGACGGGAGCTTCAGCTTTACATCTACAAATCAGCATCTCTCAGCAACATAGTGCCCTCTAGCCTTAAGATGGGTGATGGTTTAAGCCTTAGAGGAAAAAGCTCAGTGATACGAAATACTAATACAAAAATTTATGTCCAATCTTCAGCCTTATCTTTCAGGCAACCCATTCAAATGCTGACCAGCTCTGAAGAAGTCTGGCAGACAAGCAATGCCAGGAAATACAGTATACTCCGAGCCATTTCACACCAGATGCAACACCCCCTCAGGCTCTTCCTTACCAAAGCTGGATGATTTATCTTCTCTGTACACAAAATCCAACCTTCCATGTATATACAAAATACAGGTTGTATTTTGAGGAAAGCATTAAAGGATTTGGTGCAACTAAAACCCAGAAACAGCCAGAGGGGGAAGAAAAGGTGCCTTCTCTCCTTATGTGGATAGGCAAAAGTTACTATGCTGCAAACTCCTGCAGGCAAAGACACTTCCACATGACACCCTGCAGTACCGGAGTCTGGGAAGGTTGTTAGAAATCCTCCTCTGATGCTGTGCTATTGGCAGTAAGGTGTGAAAGGAGGAAGGCAAAAGAGAGATGAAAGAGATTCCAGACACTGAGTCTGCCTTGATAACTGTGCAAACCGTCTCCCCCCTCAAAAAAGGTCTGGACGTAACTTATAGGAGAACAGGAGTAAAGATGCATGCAGCAGCTTGGGATCACCGACCCTATGGCAGGAGAAGCTTGCTCCGCTCCCCACCAGGCACTCTGTGTCACCGTGGTCAGGATGGGGACAAGCCAGGGAGCCCAGAGACCCGTCCCATCCTGTGCTGGATCTTGCTCAGCAAGAAGGGAGGATCCACCTTCAGGAGGGAAGGAAACTTCGAAATTATAACATTAAAAAAAAAAAGGAAAGGAAAGGCAACAGCTAAGCAGGGGGTGAGGAAGGGTGAGGAAAAAGAGCCGCATTTCCACAGCAAGCCGCATTTTCCCCCGCCGTGCGGGACCCGCTGCCCAGCAGGCGCCTCGCCTGCGTCCCCGCAGGGACAACCGGGGCGGGGGTGCCGGTGGCCGGGGCTGCCCGGGAGCGGGGGCCGTGCCCAAGGTCAGAGCAGGGACGGTCCCCCGCGGCAGCTGCTGCGGCCGGGCGGGACACGCTCCGGGCACCGCACCGCCACCGGCCCCGTCCCGTCCCGCCGCCCGCACACGTGCGCCACCCCCCGCAGGCGGGCAGCCCGCCCCGCGGCGGAGCGGGGGCTCGGAGCGGGCCCCGCCGCCACTCACGTAGTGC
>VZSF01005301.1:647500-703129 GCA_013398295.1 Chionis minor | reverse complement strand
CGCCGCCCCCGTGTGGCTGGGGAGGGGCGGGGGGAGGGAGGCGCGGCCTTGCCCTGAGATGGCGGCCGCCCGCGGTTCCCCCCCGGCTGTCCCCTCACACCCCGCGGGGCGGTGGCGGGGCCGCCCCCCGACCCCGGCCGGGCCCCCACCCTCCGTCTCGGCCCGGGCTGACGGAGACCCCGGGGAAAGGGACCGCCCGGGATGCCCCCGGGGCCCTCCGTCCCTGGAGAACGTGTCCGAGGTGCCCTCGCCGAGCGGCCGGCTGAGGTGACCCTGGAGCCAGCGGGACCAAGCCCGCGGCCCACCAGGCTCCGGCTGGGAGGTCCAGGCTGCCCTGGCCCACCGGGCCACCGAGGGCTGGAAGAAGGTCCCACAGACCATCTGTCATGTGGGCTTTTAGAGCGGTAAACCCATTGCAGCTCTTTGTGTATGCATATATAGATAAATGAGCATCATCTTCCCCAGCCACGCTTCAAGAAGAGCTTGCCCTAGAAATTTCAGCTTGGGTTGTTTAGATGTTTGTTGTGTTTTTTTTTCAATAACGCATCATTACTTTGCATATGCTTACTACATAAGAAATGGGAACTTACCTGTGATCTTGCAGCTCTCAGCTCGTTTCAGGACGTTCATTAGCTGTTCACCAAATTAACTGAAGTCACTAAGATCTCTCGTTCCTCTGTAGCCTCTTCAAGAGCAGCCCGTGCAGATTTTCCAGTAAGCTCCCAAAGCGCTCCTGACAGCTCCAGACCTGCCAGCCTAGGAGCGCAGACAGGTTCCAGCTCCTGGAAAATAAAAAAAAAAAAGCCCCATATTTACAGCAAGAACGGTCAATCTCAGTGCGATTTCATTATATACGCTACAGGCACAGTTTCTGAATCACAACTTTTACAATGGTTATTAGCCCTGCAACAAAGTTCATGAGAGAGACGCCAGAGTCACAAAACTATACATAGTTGAGCCTGACAGCTGACATTTGGAAGCGGTTGGTTTCAAACCATAGCTGGTTTCCCTGAGCAGCTTAAACAAAGGAAGGAAAACCATGAGCAGCACCATCAGCTGCCAGGTGGGAAGCAGGTACCTGCTGCACAATGCCAGGGAAAGATGCTCTGAGCCAGCCTTCTCCCTCCTCAGCTACTACGGACAGTTTACTACAACTAGTGAACTGACATAAATGCTAAAATCCCAGTGTTCCACCTAGGATGCGTGCAGGCTTACATGAGACCAACTTTTGGAAACAGGAAGGGCAACAGAGGGGAAAAGCTGATACTGCCGCTTTTCAGGCTTGTCTTTTCTCCCTCGGTGCACCCTCTTCCCTCCTCTTCTTTGAGGGACTTCCCACCTCTAATCTTCATGCATGACAGAAGTCAGCAGAGCAATTATTTACATTAGAAACCTTTACCGTTTAGACTGGCCAAGAAGCCCCTGGTGTGCAGAGCAAAGAAAATTCTTCCTTGAAAATGTAAATATTCAAATAACCCATTGATAAATATATGTCTGGGGTGGCCAGTCTTTTGGGTTTTGGATGCCTCTTCTCCGTGAGCCACTATCAATGTATATCACACATTCTGTGCGCTTCTATCACCCTGTCCAAATAAATAAATAGACAAATAAATAAATAAATCGTCCCTCTAATTGTTAAAAACACTCAGGCTTTGTTTTAAATCAGCTTTCAAAACAGGTCATTGTGAGGGAGAGAGACAAAATACATTATTCTCCAAATACTCTGCCCCATCCTTCCTGAAATTCTTACTAACTGGCATCTTTTCACTGGTTTTATTCTCCTCTCTGAAAGGAAGGAGCTGCAATTTTCAGTCCAACCTGAGACCGGAACTTTTAGGTTTCTGCTCCCGTAGTGTCTACCCCATAATTTCACAGCACCTGGTCCTCCCTTCACCTTTCCTCTACTCAAGACAACCTGATTTTCTGGCGCTCCAGCCAACCTTCTCCAGCTACGAAGCCTGTCCAGTCCTCGTACAGCTCTGGTTCCCCTCCTCCTCCTCCTCCGTTGTCTGCTGGTTTTGTGCTCGCTGCCACCTTCTGCTCTCCTCATTTGTTTGCTGCATCCCTCCATCTACATAGGAAAAATGTATGTTGCTAGGGGCATGGATCGTTCTTTTAAAATATGTACAACACCCAGGCTAGTGGGAGCTCGATACCAGCCTATTGCAAGACTGGCAGAAAAATAACTGATACCCTTTATTATGGTGCAGGCTTGGGAAAATCTGCTCCTCTCTTAGCCAGCAGCTGGGAAAATGAAGCCGACGGCGCTTCCCAGCCTTGTGCTGGAGAGCCAGGCTCCGGCTGCTGGGACTGAACAAGAGAAAGACTGAGTATGCAGCGAACACAGCAGGCTTGTTGGATGACCAACCCCACGTGCCAAAGAGCCTGTACCTGACTAGGACCATAAGCACAGAGGCCGAGGCACTGCAAATCTCTAGGAAAATCACTTATACCAGGTATTTTAATCCTAAATCTCCTAGTATTTGGTTTTTTCTCTCCATTACTGAAGTCCTACAATTACACAGGAATATCACTGCTATTATTAACAATTTTAATACATATATTAATATCATATTAACAACTGATTTAATGATTCACCTTTATGGACTTACGCTTCCAGTAAAATTCACCTTATGAAGACCCTTGGAAATTCAGACTTCTGAAGACTGAGATAAACCAGCTATTTTAAAAGCTTTTTTGCTTACTCATTTGCTAGGTAGGTGTTTGGGCAAAGAAATATTTTTCCTTTTTTTTGGACCAAACAGGTAATCCCATTAGCCTCACAGATCTAATACAGCTACAGCCCAGCAACCTAGAGCCTGCTCCAATTACAGCAAAAGCTGATGCGTGACAGAATGTGTGTGTGACGGTCTCAGAGCTGGAGCATGATTTGAGTTTTCATATTTCAAGAGGACTTTGTCATGCTGGCAAGTTTTTTGTAAATAAGCATTTCAGTTGTAAATTGAAAACACTTGGATCGTGAAATCAGTGAGAAAATAAAACAAGGGACCAGGTTTTTTGTGCTCCGTTAGGGCCATTTCTAATGCCTCTTATTAATTCACGGCATATCACCATAGCTAAGTAAACCCCCCTGAACATACTATCCACTAACAGCCCTGTTAGCCTTCATTTTGGTTTTCTGTTCACTAGGGTTGGGCAGCCAGGACAAACATGGTTTTTTTCCTGTCCCACTGCCTGGGAGAGGCTCTAACGGTGCTCAGCACCCCGGCGGGAAGCAAAGTGCCCCCTGAGCTCAGCCCCTTGGGGGAAGGGGAGCGTTTCAGTGCTGTGCATGACAGATTAGCCACACAACTCATTACTGGCAACTAGAGTTGCATGCATAATCTGCTAGACATGGTACTAGAGATATGCCCCTTAGGGTTTTTTTGGCTCTGATGTGCAACAGCACAACACAGAGCCTTTGTTACACTCCCATCTCAGCTTCTGTACTTACAAAACCTCCGCTGCTTAAAAGGGCTGCTTTCCATGCAGTCCTTCCACTTCAGGGTTTCAACATACACGTCTTTTGATAGGAGCAACAAGAATAGCAGAGCCTGCCTAGCATTCAAATCTCAAACTCTGAAACACAAAGCAAGATGTGGTCTTTTTTCCCCTGTTTTTTAAAAAAACAATTGCATTTTGTCTTCTTGGGAAATTACCGCTCTTCAAATAAAATTCACTCTGGAGATAAATAGGCCCAGCTAATGTGGCAGAAGGGAGACGAAGAAACCAGCTGCAGTCCTGGCAGAGCAGCCCCCCGAGCACAGGAGCGTGCCCCTTCCCCTCCCAGCCGCCTCACCAGAGAGTGCTGCTTTATCAGCCCCTGTGTGCAATCTAGTATAATGGAAAAACCAAAATAATCATTCCCCCTGCTAGCAGCATATATGCTTTCCCAACGGCGTAACAGCTTTTGCTTACATTATGAAAGAGTTGCTTCACCCTTGTGACTTAAATTATAGATTATCCTTTTCTTGAAGCAGCTATCTTGCAACTTTACCCTTTCATGACTAATGTTATTTTTCAGTCCTCTCTTCCTGGAGTTGTGGATGAAGGATTTCCAGCCGTAGTGTGGGCGCTGCATGCCCCTTTTAGAGTAGTAGCAGCAAATTGCAGACTGCTTTTCATCCATGTACCATTTGTACTTTTCCAGTGTTACAAAGGCTTTGTAGGTATCTGTTGACGTGGTTAAAAAAATGAAACAAAGCAAGTCCAAACCACACTTTTCTTTATGTATTATATAAATGTCAGGCTTACATTTGAGAAAGCTGAAGTTTATCAAACTGATCACAGGTTTGGATTGGGATTCCCCAGTTTTCTTCCCAGATGCTATCCCTGACTTTTATGAGTCGCTCTCACTGTTCTCAAAATAGCACATTTTGAGACTGGCTTCTGCCTCACCCTCTGCAAAAAACTTGGCGATCCATTATTGAAAATGCAGGCTTTTTACAAATAAAGTCAATCTAGGAAGAAGTAGTCTTTCTCTGCGTTTTCCTCCCATGTTACCTCGAAGTATATGCATGGACATTAAATCCTCCGTATTAACACAGTTAAAATTTCCACCAAGTCCTTTTTAAACTTGAATTTTCTTGTTTGCTATTTTTGCTCATTCAACCCCTTCTAAAACCAAACAGTAATTTTATTTTTTATTTGGCTGCACATCCCCCTAGAGAAAGTACAAGAGTTTAACTGCCAATATCCAAATCAGAAAATGTTTGACTGATGGGCTGTGAATTGTAAAAATGTATCAATAAAACCTTCGGAAAAGTTAGTCATGGAACTGCAGTTAGACCATAGATGAAAAAAGCACAAGGTGGACACTGTAAGGAGAAAACTGTAACATGCAACCCCTACCACACAGTAGCTTTATTTTTTATTTATTTTTTTTTACCTTCATGCAAAAGCAAAGTCGTCTTCCCAGCAGACAGACGTCTTTAGGGGGAGCACTTCTGGACCTCCTCAGCAGCAACATCTCATCCCACGGGTAGACACAAATAGTGGTTTTTTTCCCCAGTCATTCCCAGGTTAGACTTTGTAGGGCAGTAGTGGAGACGTTTGCAAAACCAAACGCCCTGTAGGATGTTTACTGCTTGGAAAAGAAATGAGATCATCCCAAACCAGATAATTTCTCATAGAAAGGGGAGCTGTGGTTTCTCTAGCAGGGCCTGGTGCAGGTGTGCTTTTCGGCTTGGAGGAGGGACACACCACCCACATAATTCAGGCATTTATTTGGATCCAGGCAGGTGTTAATCTATGGCCATGCAGCACCAGGGATGCAACCCTAAAGACCACTTCACTAACGAGAGTCTTTCTCGGCCAGTGGTCTAGTGAGTGAGGCACACAGAAACCACCTGTGAGGCAAGAGCAGCTTCTCCTTCAGGACTGTTTCCATCAGTCAGCAACAGCGTCTGGGTTGGGTAAGTGACAATTAGGTTATCCTGAACTTTTTGATCCTCAAAGGCATTTTGTTGACCAACTCCTCCTTAAGCATCTAACTTTGAACATCCAAGGAACTGGTCTTTTAGAAAGGATGAAATATCCTGCAGAACAGAGAACTGTTAAAGGATAGTATAAGGAAGAGCATATAAATATAAATGTGTCCAGCTGCTTATGATAAATGTTCTCTTACTCCATTTTTTCCTACCCTCATTTCCTCCCCTGCTTTCTAATTGCAGAAAATAAAATAGTACGACTCCTTGCTTTCATTACATGCAACACCTGCTGTCTACTCTGAAACAGATGTCTAAAGCATCATTAGGCAATTACTTCTTAGCCTTTTTCAATGGGACTGATTTCAAACATCTTTGTGCTAAATCCTCCTTCCTCTGCTTCCTCTATTTCTCATCCTTTCCTACATTCAGAGTTCCAACAAAAACCCCTCTGTGTATCAGTTTGCTCTTGTTATGTTTGTCCTGGATCACTGTACTCACAGAAGGACAAAGAGAGAGACTATTACTACTTTTAATCGGGAATTAAGTTCAAGAGACTTTATTGGGGAAAAGAAGACAAGGTGAGGGAGGAAAACAATGAGAGAGCGTTAGTCAGCAGTGGAGGCGCTAGTTTCAGAACACCAGCGGGCTTGTTACAGCTCTGGGGGGTTTTGTGGACGTTACAGCAAAGTAGACTTTTACATGTACTCAAGGACAACTCCTACACTCTACATATGAGTGACTTAATTTTGGCAATAGGAGAAAAACCCAACTTCAAGCACCCGTTTCATTTCCCTACCGCCTTGTGTACCTGGCCAAGAAAAGCATGTGTTAGAATCAGGAAGGCCTGCAGGGCTTGCATGACTCTCTTGTTGAGGAAGATATTTGAGGGAACTGATTCCTCCCTCCTATTTCCAAATATCACCATAATATTTGGATGAGGTCTACACTCCTGCAAGGATCCATGAACTTCTCAGATCAATAACAGACTTGGCACATGCTTCCTTTAATCACATTGGCTGTTAGGCACTGACAGACACTTGCAATTGATCTTACCTTGTTCACAGCAGAGGTGGGACAACTTTCTCCTCTCTGCTCTACTTTTAACTTGGAGAAATTAAAAAGAACAGCTAGATGTATCAGCCTAAATCTCCCATGGAAGCAGGGCTTAGCTGCAGCCACTCCTCCAGTTTTCAAGCAAGACGAGCAGATGTTTTGGCCTTTACATGCTTGCAGATTCACGGCTTGTTCATCCCAGGCTAAGGTGGCAGAGAGCACCAGTTCTAGCTGGCAGGGAAGGAGCGTTCATTCTTCCAATCAATAACAAAAAGCAAGCTAAAACAAGAGCTGTAGGACATGTTGTGCCAGGTTAATTGGCACCGCACTGTTCAGTGGTTCAACACTTGCTGAAAATTGTTCCTTTGGGTTATTTCTTTCACTAGCAAATTCCTGGTTATATTATGTTCAGGCAGTCTTGTTAATCTGGGCTGGTTTAAACTTGTAAATTGCTGTGACTAGATTAGTATAGCCTCCATTGCACATTTAAAAGATATTAGTCGGAATGAGCTGGTGGCATCCTAACAACCAGTTACTCAACTTTGTACCCTGATGTAGATGTTGTAACTTTACCAGATTTTAAGAGTTTGATTTGCAGTTTCCCATCATGAATGTCTGCCTTGGGGTGATCACTATAAGCAAACATCAGGAAAAACAGTCCAGTTATTTCTTACGAGAGTACTGCAGAACGAGTACTTCTTGTGGCTGCTAAAGTTACAAAAATGGGTTCCTTGGAACTGTCTTGTGTGAGGTTTTTCTAGTGTTCTATGACTGAGTTCCTTCCTTCCGCTTAGTGAAGGCACAAAGTGCATTCATTTTCTAAAAATGTGCAGACCGTAACAGCTCAAAATCTTTCATTCCTCTTAATTAGCCAAGAGATCACGAAGTCACTTGGGATGGTAGGACAGATGAGGTTGACAAACGCCCAGACACGCAGTATAATCGCATCAGAGTATAATCACACTTCTTGGGAAAACCAGGCTAAAAGGAGACATATTAACTAGCAGACAGCCAAACTAAAAGTCCACATGAACTTTACAAATCATGTCTGCAATGAAATCTGTGCAAGGACATGAAAGTGTCAGGGAGAGGCAGAGGGCTTCTCTTGCCACTTGCACTTGCTCAGGTTTGGGCAAGACAGGTGTCTTATTTTTTATTTATATTTATTTTGCCCTTGGATACCTGCAAGAAAACCACAACTAGAATATTTGAGGGTGCTACTGGGTCTTTCGGAGGGTTGGAAAAAGTGTTGTTTTTCTGAAATTGCAACTGTTTCCTGCTGCAAACTACATGGTGAAGAAAACTCAAGGCTGAAGCGGCTGATATCTACCTCTTCTGGTGCCTAGACAAGGAGCAAAGCACAGCCTGCTGGATTCGGAACGGGCTGTGAACAGTGCCAGCTCAGTTATGCAGGGGAATCGTACTGAAACATTCAATTGCCAGATGCTGACAAGGATATTTGAATTAGGAAAGAAAAAGGGAACAAAGTAGAGAGGAAGGAGGGTTGACTGGGATCCGTGGTGCAGAGATGAACCACAAGACTGTGAAAGACACGAAGGGCCCGAGAAATGACTGTTAGAGGAGAGAGTGGAGAGCAGAAATAGATGAAAGAAATTAGGGGTAAAGCCTCTGTGCTTGACAGGGCATATTGCTAGGAATGAAACCCAAGATCCCCAACTCAGCATTTTCCTGCTGCCAACAAACATCCACAAAAATGTTTCTGTAATGCTGGGGCTCCTGGACGGTGGTAACCAATTATGATAGCTATTCTTTTATCTCTGTGGCTGAATTTTTGTTTGCTCACTAGCCTGTCGAGTTGAGGCAGGAGGGCTGGAGACTGTGCTGAAAGACAGCAATAAAGAACATAGTGCTGGACTGACAGGAAGTTTCAAAATTCAGGTTGCCCATGGGATCTGAACTTGCTCCCTTCCCATTTAGAGGTAAGTATAAAGATACAAATCTTTGCTGCGCACATCTTTTCCCCACAGGATCAGCTTACTCCCAAAGCAAACCAAACTGCATTTCTTTGACAAGCAGATTTTCAGTACTTTGTCTCCTAATTCTCCATGTGGCTCCATGCCTCACTGCTGCTCACTGATGAATTCTCATTCTGAATAATGAATTAGCAACTCCTATTTATGATGTTCATCACTGGAATATGCAAGTATGGACAGATCCACAAAAGTAACAGCTTTCAGTCATGTAGCCAATCTTTAAATTTTTCATTTATTACTTTGAAAAAAAGCTTCATTTCCCAGATAGCTTGTGTAAAATACATACCCTCATAGGTACAAATTTATAGTGCAAAGATTTGAGAACAAGAACATTCAGAACTCATTTATCTGGATTTCTGTTTTTAAGAAGCCATTTGAGAAGTCATAAGAGAAAACAGGATTCCAGGGAAAATATTTGGTACAAATAAAAACAGGGAGACCATCCTTGCCTCATAGAATCTGGAGAGCAAAAACAGAAGAGAGGCAAAGCAATATGCATGGTAAGACAGGCAGAGAAAGATAAAGCTATTAGCAAAAGTGGGTCTTGGACTAGAGCTAAGTCCCACTCCAGCATCGATCCATTTATCCGCTCCCAGAGTTCTCTAACAGCTCTCACCAGTAGATCTCTAGAGCTTTTAATGTCTAACATGAAGAAAAATTGAGGCTTATGTCCTACACAGGGAGCTTTATTACCCCCAGTTTACAAAAGAGGGAAACTGAGGCATGAAGCAACCTCATCTCTTCTCTCACCTAAGCAGATGGCAAGGACTGAAGGTAGTCCTTCTTTCATTTCCTCACCAGAAAAGCAATCACCTTAGATTTTGCTAGAATGAATATTAAGATTTTTTGGTAATTTTTGGTCTCAGGCGCTGCATTTCTATGGAAACATACCTTTTTAAGGTAACATAAAAATGCTGACTGCTTTTAAAAACTCCACTTTACTTACCTGCCTTTTACTGCCATAACTGTTTCTATGGAAACTGTAACTGGCGGCCATGAAGCAGTCCTACAACATGAATTCTCACTTGTCAGTTTTAGCTTAAAGTGCCACCTTCAAAGTCCTTTAATGAACTAGTAATAATTGTGTTGCCTAACGAGTTTTCAAATTAAACAAAACAAGAAAGCGTGCTTTCACTGAGTGTTCTGCACAATATTTTGTAGGTGTGGTCTAAGTAAGAATTTTAACAGTGTTCATGATATGACTCTCTTGGTTAAGGATATGATCTTTAAACAGAGAGACAGTTTATTAGCAGTAAAAGCCCTAGTGTGTGTAGTTAGACTTACATAAAGGTGACTTATACCAATATGGGTATGTCTAGACTGCTGTCACAGAAGCATACTGTAGAGATACTGAGGAAACGGGTAAATCAACCTACAGTGAGCTCTCTGCTCCCACAGCTGGCTGGGGTACTTCTGCGCATGCATATGCATACGCTATTCCCTGTAGGTACAAGAGAGGGAATGCACTCAACTAGAGTTAAGTGTTAGTCTGTGTTGGGTGGCTACCATGGAAAAAATAAAGCCTGCAAGCTTAAGGCACAACTATTCCGTACAGTTCTTCAGAGTAAGAATCTGTGTGACTTAAATCTGGGCTCCTCCATTAATTTCACTTTAACCTTTCACTCTTGTAAAAACTGTAGGCTCCCTTATGTTTATTCATATTTCCCTGAGTTAACTCAAGTGAGAAAAATCCATTTTTTCTGTTCCTGGGGAGCAATCTCCAACAGAATGCGCCCTCAATGACAGGAGTACTGCATTGCCAGCAAGGCCCAGCTAAAAGACTTCCAAGGACAGATTTTTTCCAGAGTCACTTATCCACGTTTCCCAAGATGAATTCTTCCTACCTTATCTCTGATGCTTTGCAGTTCATCAGTGCTTTTAAATTGCAACAGGGGCAGAACATAGAGGGAAGACCTCCAATACACAGAAAATAGGTGGCCATGGGTTTTAGTCAGACTTTACGCACAGATACACATCTAGAATACAGGAATTGCAGCATCAAAGCTGGAGGCAACAGAACACATTAAATGCTGCGTGTATGACTATCCAAGCTGCAAAGGCCAAAAATGTAATCCTATTTTGGTATGAATTTATTTTAAAGAGACCCTAAAGAGCCATATGATCTCCAGACTATCTTTTCCTCCAAGATTCAGCTGTGCAGAGCTCCTTCCAAAACTCATCCAGCCCACACACTTGGCTGACACCCTTAGGACAACCAGAATCTTTCTCTCTCTTAACCTAAGAGAGATCACCTTTCCTACTGAGCTAGCAGTGTTCTTTTAACCCTTTCCCAGCAAAATCAGATTCTGCTAATATAGGACTTTTCGAGAAAATGGCCAAGTCAGCCTCTTAAATTACATGCCATGCTCTTCCATATGGTCCAGGATACCACACATTTCCCTTTAAAATATCCTCAAAATCATGCCAAGTAGGTGACTTGTCCAGAATCAAGCAGTAATATATGGTTAACTCCTGATATGAGTCTGAATTTAGGAATCAATATTCCAAACTACTTCTCCCATAGACAGCCTTTGTTTTTAAGCATCACTTCAAACTTATCAGTAATCAGAGCAGGAAATCTAAGAAGGAAAACTCCCCTGTGGCCAACCAGACCATTTTGTAGGCATAAATTAAAGTTGCAATTCCTCTCAGTACCACTTCACTCGGAATCTGGACTTCTTTCCCTGCTTTCTAGAGATGCTGGGGGGGCAGGCACCGGGGAAGACTTCTACAATTCTTTCTTAACCCTCTTCTCTCTTATTTCCTTCTGCACAGGTACATCTTTTCAGCACGTGTTCAGGCCCCTATTAAGATCTGACTAGACGGTACCCAACTCAAAACAGAGCAGCAACAGTAGGAGTAGGGGAGCCTGCAGGGAAACCAACTACTGACCCCTACACCAAGCAGGGAATTTACAGCAAAAGAATGATTCATACATAGTTTTCCACTATGGACAAACGCACCATCTCTTTAAGGCCAGAGTTTTCCACCGGCCTCTGAATGCAAATGCCAAATGTTTTGTCATGCTTTTCTCTTAGCCTGTATCTCACTGCAGTCAGGGCTTGGAATGAGGCATATAATATAACAACAAACCAGAGACCTGGCACACATGGGGCTACTCACTGGCTTTCCTCATGCATATGGTTTATTTTTCCCTGCTATGTCAATCCTTATAGGGCTTTACCACTACATCTGCCTCCTGGGATTCTGCTATTTCAACTGTTACAGGGAAGGTGCAGAGGAAAGACGAAGGGTAAGTTCAATCCTTTCTACCCCTTTCAAGTTAAATGTCTCACCTCCACACCATTAATTAAACAGATTAATAAAACAGACAAGCTCCTGCAGCAAGCCCTCTCTAAGGATAAATACTGAACAGCTCCAGGCTTTGAACTGTGGCACATAACAGAGTTCTGATTATTCCAGATCAAACGTCTTGCTCAGTAACCTTCTTTAGGCCAGTGTTATTTCATTAATGTCTTGCCTTCCCTCTGCAAGCAGGGAGGATATGCTCCCTGCATGGATATGCAATATGGATAGTATTTTTCCCCAAAGTTGACAAGGAATAGAAGACACAAAAGGCAACAGGGAGCATGGACATTACAATACATCTTGTTGGCTTTCGTATTTTCTTTTCCAAAGCATCTGATTTATGGCTTACTATTTGTGATGTAGGAAACAATTTAAACAGCAAAATGGTGGCTGATTTTTGAGAATTCTGGTCTGAGCAGAATCCACAACAATGCATCAGTAGTGCACACAGTAGCCGGGAGAAGCCAGACATGCTTGACAAGCAGTGGGAAAAGTTGCAGCATGGGGAAGGGATGCAGGACCCCATTCCTGAATATTGCTTGACAGGGAAGGGTGAGGACTACTTTAGTAGTAGGAAAGCTGTGCACAGACACATTTTTACAGACACGAGTACACCACCAATGCCAGGAAGAACAGGCAAATCTTTTGATTGTTTGCTTGCATGTTCTTTCTCTAGCTGTTATAAAGTATACATAAAAAGAAAGATCCACAGCTGTTACCATATGGAAAGATCACAAAATCAGTCTTTAAGCCAGAAAAACAAGTCCTGATGTGACCACTGCCGTAAACAGTGCTCTTCAGCAGTGACTTTTCTTTAGGACTTACTGGATGTAAATGTGAGGGTGGCCATATCACATCTTACTGCACGGAAAGAGCCCAGCTTCTTTTCCAGCTCCGTTGCTGGATTAGGATGTCCAGAATCAGTTTGATACAACTTTCACGAGGAATAGCAAGGAAGTCAGCAAGAATACTAAAACAAGTGTTTGGACAATTTCTCTGGAGCTGGACCAAACCAGCCTTTGGAGAATCAGAATGCTCTTTTTTTCTTTCCCCATCTAGATCATACCAGATAATAGCAGCTTTTCAGGGTCACTTAACCTTCTCTTCCCTCCTTTATCCTGAATGGACTAGAACAATCTTCTCTCTTTAAAATGCCATATAGTATCCTTCCATAGTGCTGACAATATCACTGTTACTCTCCAGCAGTTCCAAGACACGGTGCATCACCACTTCAGCCAGAGAGGGGTTGTAGCTCTGCCGAACACAGCTCAGGACATGAAGGAAATGGCAGCCTTTTTCAGCATCTGCGGAAAAAAAGGAAAATGCATTCAGGCATGGAGGTAAGACTTCAGTCTAACTGCCTCTTTTTAACAATTGTAATTGAGATTAGTCATGAAAATAGCTGTCAGAGAGGAAGAATGCCCTAGATACTGAAGCAGAGATGCGTGTATTCAGAGGGAAGAGATCCAGCCTGTGCCTACAGTTCTCCAGTCATCAACTGTTTCCACTGACTTTTCTGGGAAGTGTCAGGGCCGTTAACACCAGTAATGAGGGTGAAAGATAATCAGTCTTGCAAACTGGAATATATAGGGCTCATTCAGTACAACCTGATGATGAGGTTAATAACTTAAGGGTACCTCCACTGTCCACCTATGAAAGCCATCGAGTCTCTGCAACTGCAGAAGAAACCAAACGAAATTCCTGTTGGTTATACCCAACTTCAAAAACGTCTAGCACAGAAGGAAGGTCCGTGGCCAGGACCTGTAACTGCTTGCCCAATACTGGCATCTTGCGGGAAAACTGCTACAGTGCAACTTTCAAAGACGAAACCTAGCAGTGCAGTCCCATTCCCAGCACTTCAGACTACTCAAACAATTACAAGAGTACGAAGTCACAGAATTTCAGTATCAAATTTTATCTCTTTTTAAGAAGAAGGAACTCTGAAAACGTAGAAGACAACAGAAATGTAAAAACAATCCCCTTTCCTAGAAGTCAAGACAGATACAAAGGTCCTTAACGGCCACAGTACTGCATGCAACTACTTGTGCCTGGTGGAGCCATCATTTCCCCCAACAGACCCTGCAAACCCACTAATTATCACTGCTGCAGGCTCCCAGTCTCCCAGCGTACTGCACTCCACAACAGATTTCTTTCTCTCCTCTTTGGCTAACAATGGAAAACTAGCATAAATGAGAAATATCAGCACAAACTTTCCTCCTCCTCAGCCTTCAGCTCACAAGCTGTAAGGTAAGCTTCATAAGGGTACTGAGAAATGCCCATGGGCCAGGGAGATCCCTGTATTTTGTCGTTGTTCCCTTTGGTTTTATTTTTGCCAATCTCTACTCTAGAATCAGCTGAGCCCCAGAACTGCCTTAGAAGCTGCTGAGAAAAGTCACTGGTAGATACGAGGCAACACCAAGAACTGGAAAATAAACAGTTTAGCCTACTAGGCTATGATTCAGGCAAAGATATTTCTTTAGAAGTCAGTGATCCAATGTGATGAAAGACCTTTGTGGCTGGTAGCCAAAAATGTGTCCACCGCCCTAGGATGGATAAGTACAGAGAACAGAACAATGCCTCTACCTGGTTATAGTGACTGTTGTTGCAAACAAAGTAGGTAGCTGCATTTTGCATTAGTCATAGGTTTGTTATAAGAAGGTCAAAGTGCCCATCCCTGATCTACAGCAACTTAGTTTAAGTCTCAATGAATTAGATTAGTGACTCAAGAGTTACCCAACAGTGCAATACATACTTTCCTCCTGGATGCTGGTAGAAAATGGCATTTTGGGGTAGCTGCAGGTGTGTACAATCATTAAGTAACCCAGAAACACTCCTAGTCTACAACCCAACCTTGAGGGAATACAGTCCTTGCGGTGAAGTGATGCTGTCCCTCTTCCATTGACATACTGGGTTCTAGCATTTGCCTACCAGCTGAGGTAAGCCAGGCTGTGATTCACTGTCTTGTCTGACTACCAATATCAGAGAGGACAGTTATAGAAAAACCTACCATTTGCCCATTGTTGACACCTCACCCAGGGTCCATTTTCACATATTAAATTTAACTTCAAGAGGTTCTGGTTTTCTCTTTCCTACTAGCCTCACTTAAGTCTAAAACCAGAGGCTAATGTATAAACAAAAAAAATTAAAATCTGGACTAAGTCTACCATTTTGCAGTTCAGTCTGGAATCAAAATGTACTGTTATCTCATCCTTTTCTGGCTGTCTTACGCCTCTAGACAGACCCACAGTGGCCTCACATGAGGGCATTTAAGATCAGGCTCTTTTGAATTACAGTTGGAGCCAAGGACTAGGATTGTCATGTAGGCATATTAAAGATCAGTGTTTGAGGAACTCTGAGTAGGCGTGCTGGGGATTTTTTTATTTGTACAATAGTTCCAGGCAGCTGGGCAGGGCCTGAGAATGTGTCACAACTAAAGCAATGGGGTGAGGCATTGCCTTGAAAACTGGCAGAGAAGTAACTCATTGGAGACAACAGTCTGGTTTATCATAAATCAGTCTTTCTGTCATGGAAGATTAATAATACTCTTGAAGGAAAATAGGTAGGAATTTCTTGCACCAAACAAGCAAAAGCCCTTGAGGTATTACTATGTTCTCATTTTCTCACTACGGGCCTGCTCACTAGTCAAGGCCAAGGGGGTGGCTAAGACTGCCATCCCACCAGCAGGGGGGGTCCGACAGCTACATTGAGCTCTGCGCTCATCATGCAGTGACAAGAAAATATCCTCAGTACCCTGTTGGTTTTGACTGAAGCTTCTTTCCTTCTCAAAATCTTCTATTACCAGCGAACAGGACATTGAAATGGTCCTTCTGAAAACTAGCAAAGAAAGAGACGCTGACCTGGAAATTGACATCTTTACAACAGGAAACTAAGCAGGTGGAAATCTTCAAGGAGAACACCAGGGTCTATAAAGCAGTTGCTATTTTAACCCGCTCAGTAAGGAAAATTTAGTCCTTTGAGGACTAAGGACTCTTACTCTTCAAAGTTTTTTCTGTGACTGATCTACGAGTTTCTGTCTGCTGTTGACTCCTCCTGCCTGGGAGAAAAAATCTTCCAACCCCTCAGGGAGCACTAAGTACTTAACCAGTGTGATAATGCACAAGAGGGGAGTTAAACACCTGGCAGTCACGCAGCGCCCTATGTCAACTGTATATATGTTCTAGCCTTTATAGTGGCACAATTACATAAAATAAAAATGTGTTCCCAGGAGAACTAGTTGATGTATAAAATAGGCAGAGGAATGATTTGCCTTTTACAGTGAAGATGGTTATATTTGTTAATTGGATAAAAGACAGTAAAACAATGCAATAAGGTAACTTCTTGCACTGAAGCAACCTCAGGCAAATGAGCACATCTTCACCTGCAATGCCCAGTAATATCTACTCCCTCCATCCCCCAAAGTTACAGAAGTTTTACGTCCACCTACAAACCTTGTCTACAATCGTACCACAGCTTAAGGTAGCCAGTTGAAAACTCAAAAATAATACCACTTCACTTAGCCTTTTTTCACTGCAGGATCACTACCATATACAAGGTCCTAGAAGCACTGCTGTGGTTCTGACAGTATAAGGATATGAGCAATTTAAGATTATATGCCTTATGTTCTAGTTAGTCATTTATTTTATACTAAAGTGCATTCTACCCAACAGAAAGCTGCACTCCAGCAGCAAGTGATCCCTGCTGACGCATTCTGCTCAATGAATTGAAAGAAACTCTGTCGCAATGTACCTGTGTAATTAGTAGACATTCAAGTCAAGCACAAGCTATCACTATGGCAATATGATACAATAGGCTTGAGGGACAGGGATAACTCAGAAGCCACACGAGGTACATTAGCTGAAAATAAGTGGATTTTGTTAGACTGAAATCCCTACCTGCAAAAACAATCACCTGAGCTCTACTCAAGCTAAAAAAAATCTACAGAGAATATCCTACTGACTTAAGGAAGTTTTATTGTTGAATTAATGGAGGCAGGGATTTCACCTTTCTGTACGGTCACTTTTGTGTCAACACCCCTGTAGAAACTGAACTAGCAAGATTTGCTACTTATCCAGTGTGCAAAACAACAGCTGCTAGGTGCTGACCTAACTTCATTACATTTGGTTCCTCCCAAAATCTAAGTATTCTCAAAAGATATAGATCTAAGATAATGGCTGCTTATTTCAGATTTGAGAGGTTTGCTTCCTGCTGGGCACACCTGCTCTTTCTGTCTCCATGCTCACAGGAAGCTGCACTTGCACTCCTGCTTTTAGCTATACTGATTACCTACGTTAGCAACTTAGCTCTGAGTTCAAGGGCAAGGACAAGAAGCATATCTAATGCAGCAACAGCAGGAGATATTGTCATCAAATACCAGCACCAGCTCTTCAGAGCCCTGACCACACTGCTACGTACGCCTGGGTTTTCGACAGTCTTCTTTAATCACATCAAGGGTCACTTTAAGCAGCTCCTTATCATGGTCAGTCACCTGGAAAAAACAGAAGAAACTGGCAATTTATAGCCATCTATTCCACAGCAGATGGCATGACTGTTGAAAAGAAATCCGAGGCCATGATATATGCTAAACTAACACTGTCATAACTACAGTCTGCATTATATACTGCCTCCGAGATTAATAATGAATGTTAAATCTTCAGTTACTATTTTTAGTGCCATTAGCAGCATCCATGAGTTAGGTGAAGAACATGATATACCAGAATTCAACCCAAAGGAGGGTGACCAACCCAGCAGAACACCAAGTTTTAACCCACTTTGAAAAAGAGAACTGTCCCAGGTCCAGCCTTCCATGCACTCAGCTGCATCAGCACAGTTTGGCAACCCAGGGAACACAGACTGTGCTTGGAACAGCAGCAGTATTTAAGTCTGGTACCGAGTTACAAAAAGAACAAGTCAGTGGGTGATACAGAGGTAAAAGCAACAATGAAGTATGCTGCAGATAAGACTTTTGAGTAAACAGACAGCAATTGGATGTCCAGCTTCTCTTTCTGAAACATTTCTAATGGCTATGAAAGTCACACCCCTGAACTTGTATGCAACCACAGCTCAGTTCCTTACATGGTATAAGTCCTTGGAGCTACCAGGTTTCTGGAAAACCACGCCTTTTTCTTGTAGTATCCTTATTGCTTCCTTAAAAACACTGTGAATCCTTTTGGAACTGGAGCCATTTTCTGACTTAACCTGGATGAGAAGAAAGGAATAAAGCAGGTGGTGAGAAATCTCAGCTCAACTAAAGTTACCAGCAAAAGCTCCATATGCTTTCAAGAGCAAGAGGACTTCAGGTGATATGTTACATATTTTTCTTCATTTAGTAATTCACAAATCATCTGTTATGTATGAACTAACCAACATACCTGAGCTTAAAAAAATAACAACAAAACAAACAAACAGCAGAAGCTTGTGCTATTCTTAAGGAACCACAATCTCCTAACTGCCACCTTTGCATTTAGCAGCTATTTGATTAGATCCTGAGAACTCTCTTTTGAAATAGGCTGGTGATGCTCACAGAGCGTTTGACTGTTTAGCTGATCAAGCTTTGCTAATATTCAGAGTTTTCCTGGTAATAAGGGTAGGAAGATAAGAGGGATCAGTGATTTGTAAGGTGATATTCAGGAAGAATCCAAGTGATAGGGATTGGATTCCCATCTCCTGATTTGAAACCAAGACAGTGTCCAAGGAAAAGGAAGAAACCGGCAAAAACAGTATTTGTTTCTTGTCCCCTTAGTTTCCAAATTTTTACACATATTCTGGTCATGCTCTCAAGAGTTTCTCCATAGCCTAATGAAATGAAAGGATAAAGAGCATGCAAGAAATGAAGACAGGTATACAAGATAAAGGAACAAAGGATTCAGTTCTGAGGGCAGGTAGGAAACAAGTCTCTTGTGCAAGGAGAATAATGTGCCTGGAAGTCCATAACTGAGGAGGTTATTTAGAACAAAGGATTCTGTGTTTGGGACACATCTAACAGAGTAGGAAGGAAGGAAATGGAGAAAAAAAATATCAGGGAAAAGCAGGGTTTGTTTAAAAGTAGAGCAGAGCTAAGACAGTGGAAGGACAGCAAAGGAAGTGGAAGGAAACAAAGAATTAGTTGTGGAGAGGAGAAAGTATGGGCAGATAAGAGCAAGACCATGACTTACTCTTCTCCATCTCTATCTGTCCTACTATGTCCTTCAACCTCACATTTATCTACACAGACTGCTTCAGTTCCCCAATTGCTGTTTCCTCATCCATTGGGAGCACACTGTGCTCCCTGTGGCTGTCTTTGAGAACGGAGCTAAACTGATTCCCACAAACCAACATGTGATAACTAGAACCACGCCGGAGCAACCAAAGCAAGATTTGCCAAGCCATTTCTTCAACTACCACTGTAAATGCTCCCACCCTGTCCTGGATAAAAATATCAGACTTCACATACCCTGCTTCACTCACCAGACTCACAGAAGCCTTGGGAGTGAAACAGGCAACCACCATCTACCAGAAGGAATTCACACAAATATGTGAAATAGACACCACATTAGAAATGGAAGAATATCTTTTCACAAAAACATTAATTCGATCCATTTGCAAGTCTCAAGTGAAACTCCGACTGCTTCTAAGCCCGAAAGCTGATGTGCCTAATTGGGAATAGTTCAGAGATCCAATAGGGACATTAGCATTAGCATGCATGACAAGTTTCTACATCCCATTTCTCCAGCTAATCCTCAATATTTCAACAGGCCGTAACCACATCTCTCTCTCTCTGTCCAAAAGCTAACTATCTTTTTCCTCTCAAATGAACAGTCAAAAATAATTGCCTAATAGTTCAAGATACTTAACACAGAACAATGGTTATTATTCTCAATTCGGTTTTCTCCCGGTCCAGACTGAAGGACTTCAGTGCCTCTGTCCACCACAGCTATATCAGTTTGGATAACAACAGACTCTGCTTCTAACTACAAACTCGACCATACATCTGGACACCATTCCAGTCATAGCATTAATACTATCATATTTCTCTTCATAGTGCCTCTTCTGATGAACTGAAGAAACAAACACAAAACATAGCAGGAAGGGTTAAGTGAAGAGTGAATATTTTCTCACGGAAAAGCACATTCTCATAGCCATATGTAAAATGAAGAGACTTCGCCTCTCACTCAAAGGCAGCAAGTAATAAATCCTCAAGAATCTAGGAAAATGCTAGCAAAGCAACCACCTCCAGACTCTGATCAATTTTTAATGTGAAAGCAAACATTTGGGGAGAAAAAAAAGATAAAAATATCTCCAAAGAAGCATGGTAATTATTCAGTTTGGCTTAACACTGAGATCCCGTCAGAAAAGGGAGATAATTAAAACCAGACTCTGCGTGAACTGACACACAGCTCAGCCTGGATGGATACTGAAACAGAATCACTAAGAATGTAAGGGATTTGACAGAACGAAGGCAGAGAGGCAGGCTTGGGAGCGAGAAAATAAGTAAGCAGCTGCTACGTATCAGCACCCTCTCATACGTGCTGCAGAGTCCAAGGGAAAGGGCTCCATGGCAGAACGACTGTTCCCAAAAAACAAATGAAGGCTCCTGCCCTCTTCAAGGGCTTTAATATTTTCCTGAAATGACAGGAAAAGTTTGGGGTTTTTTCCTAGTGTGCTCTAGAACATGCTTCCTCTTTTCCATGCCTTCGAGTAAAGCAACAATTGAGGAGTTTCTTTGTAAACACAATCTAAAATTACTTAATCTGTTCCTTTGGTCCACCCAAAATATCTCCAGCATCTCATCCTGCAAATTCATGAGTCAATAGTACTTCTTCCCAATACCTTACCACTTTCTTTTATGGCAAACCCTGCCCTCATGGACACAGATCACGCAGAGCCGAAGTACACCTAAGCTTGTGACTTACTGAGCAGAAATCTACAGGAGGCTGAACATGGGGGCTATACACAGAGAGAAGAAATCTAGGACCATAAAATCCCATGTGGTTTCACATCCCTGATTTTGCTTCAGGATGAGATTGAAAAATGCTTGCATTTCAACAGTTATAAAGATGTATTGTAGCTGTTAACATAGTTCCTTCTGAGTCACAGCTTATTAGCCATCACTTTACTTTTACAAAGCTTTTCATGTGAGAAATGCAGATATTAACTAGTTTAACTGCTGATGCAAAGCACCAGCAGGATTCGAATCTGGATTTTGGATTTGCTCCTCACAATGTTCACACCTTGCAAAGTGCCCCTTTTGGCATGCCTTAGTTTCAGGGCGCACAATTTCAGGTTTCCGGAAGTGCTGAAGGCAGGGGGTACCCCCCTTTCCCAAATCAGGTCCTTTTCAAATAAATGAAGCTGTACATCCAAACACAGGAGCATCCAAAAATCATTCATCACTTTTGCAAAACACATCTGTCCCCCACCCCCAAGAGAGAGAAGCAGCTATTTAATAACAATTTTACCATCACTACCCTCCCTCCCAAGACCAGCTGAGGACTCTGTAGCAAAGCCAACAGAAGAATCCATGTCTCCAGAATTAAGTTGGTATTTTAATCTACATATGCCACCTGATGGGTCTCACACAGCTCACTGGGCTGGTGCTGTGCAACCAGTTATTCTCAGATCTTTAAAACAAGACAAACTCTCTGTACAATCGATAATAGGTCAAAGAATGAAGTGGTACAGGAATTAGTCAGTCTTTTCAAAACACTGAAAGTATGTAACCTTTGGCTCATTATGAATCACAACACACCCAGATGGTGTTAAAGCTTCCTGGTATAACCACACACGTGATTCTACTCATGGAATTGCCCTTTGCAATTTCTCATGCAATGTTTAATCCTTGGTTTAGACAGGTGACAATTTTAGTAATAGTGATTCTGGACATGTCAGTCCCGAAGTCCTATAATAAGCCTTACAATATACATATTTAAAGTAGCAGCGAAGCTTCCTCCAGAGGCAGGAAGGCAAGCACATAGCAACACGAATGTATAATGCACTATGTTATACCTACAGTACAATGTACAGTAAGTAAGAACAACACCATAAAACTCCCTGCTTTAACTTCCCGTCATTGCTGACTTTGAGATAATATTCAAATCAAGAGAAGTGCAAACAGCAGAGTCTGGAAAGCACAACCCAAATTATGTGTCCAAGCTAGTGACATACACAAACTAGAATGGTAACACTAAAATAACACACACTAGAGCTTATGCATGGAAGAAGTGCATTAAAATGGTTAATCAAGACTGGCTGGTTCCAAGTCATATTTAATCCAGTGAAGAAACTGGATGGATCGAGTTCATATGTAGTTTTCTTTAAAAAAAGGAACCAAAGACTTGTCCACTTGCCAAACATAATCGCCTATGTCCAGCCAGTACAGCCTTTAGGTTATGTAAGCACAAGGTTACTTTTTCTGGTTTTTTGCGTGTAGTCTTCCCTGTGGTACCCACACCTGCCGTCTCAAAAGTAATTTGTTTTAAGGGGTAAGGGAAAGGCAACAGCTTAGGGATAGAGGGGGTAGTGGTTATGTGAAATAAAGCTGCACTGGTTTTAAAAATCATAACTGATTTGTTAATTTTTAATTATTTTTAAAAATACCAAGCCTTCCAATTCTCTTACCCATCCTCTGTAGACTATAAAATTAAATGTTCCCTAGTATATGACTGAGCAGAGGACGTAATTGGAGTTTTGCCATGTGCATCTGCTAGAGGGAAATTTATTCTGGAGAGCCAGAAAACTGCACTGCTCGGAAGCCATTAGGACTGGAACTAGGTATTGTAAGACATGTATGGGATATGGACAGGCGTCAGGTGCAGTAATGCTGAAAATGAACAGAGAGGTGCTGCCTACCTCAAGCTATACCAGCTACCTCCTTCCATCTTCACCCCCTGCTCCGCTCCACTGCCAGTGACTCCATAGCAGCTCACCACTTCCCTGGAGAAAATATTCCACGGGGAGATACCCTCCCACTATGATGAACACTGTGCAAGTACTTTAAAAGTTGGGAAAGAAATGAAGGGGATGTACCACATCTCCTAGGATCACAGGGAAAGGAAGAGAGAGGCAAGAAAAGAGTTTAACAGCAACTGTGCTCTAGGACACTGGAATCAGGGTAAAAAAAATAGCTATACATCCAAATAATTCATCCTTTCACATCCAGAAAAAGTGCAAGACGTGAACAAGTGTGTATATTGTGGTCTGGCCTAATCAGTTTGGTCCACTCAGCTCCTCACCCAGCTCCTGCCTTGCCAAACAGGTCTGAAATAACATTGTTCCACATTAGCAGCACCCCTTATCATTTTGGATTGAGGGCGATGCAGAACAGAAGACTACAGGGGGGAAAAGAAAGCAAGAGGGACAGAAATCAGATCTATTTACACTTATTTCTGTGGATCAAGCTGGGTACTTGACCATTTGCCAATTATAAGAAGTGACACCTTCAAAAGACAGAGCAGGGGAACAATGAAATGCATTTCCAGAGCATTACTAGGTGCTCCTCTTCAGGCATTCAGGTCACTTGGCAACTGCGGGTTCTTTCCTATGCAAAGATATATAAGCCTTCTTGCAAGGAATTAATACCAAAGGGCAACAGGGAGAACTGCAATTTCTAAATAAGTATCTGTGTGCCCAAATTCCTGGGATGTATACTCACACCCTTGCATCAGGGTCAGGAGCAACTATTAATTATTATGATAGCTCCTCATGACTGCTAACAATGCTGATGCTACATTGTTTTTGTTGGTTTGGTTTTTGATTTTTTGTTTGTGTTTTTTTTGATTTATGGCTTTCTATGTTTGTTTTGCACCAGTTCCTACCTTAAATGGCTTTGCAAGTTATTCATCTTGATCTTCCATAAATGATGAAACTTCAGAAATGGAAGTTCCCAGTATTAGTCTCAATGACCACTACTTCCTTGCATGTAAAGTGTTTGGGAACTTTTAATACTGTTCCAGCTAGTTTAGAAAAAATATCCTGCTCTCTCATGTTGGATATTCTAGTATGAAACTTTTCTGTCAAAAATTAGAGTAGCTCCTGTTATTGTTTATATCCATGCGTGCTTTAAAGAAAACAACAAAAATGCCTTTAATAAAAATAAAAGAAACAGCTGTCAGAAGCAGGTCAGTAAGGCCAACAAGAAAGAGCTACTTTTCATTATTATTTGACCTCATCTACAAGGGACTGGGTTTTATGTGTTTTGTTGTTGGGGTTTTTTAAGAATGAAATAAACATCAGATGTTAACATAACATAGCACTTAACTTTACAGTGCATATCAGAATCAGGCAGTGAAAATGACTGCCATAAATTTGTTTCTCTACAGAAAACCAAAAAGTAAACAAGTGAGTCACACAACCTTCTAGTTTAAGTTTCAGTTGCCATTAGTAACGTAGGAACTCTGTAACTTTTGCAGAAATTTAGCACCTGCACACCAGTTGAGAATCTGGTCTGTAATTTATCCAAATGACACAAAGTAATATAAAACCATTTTACAAAATGTTTTTTGTTCTATTTCCCATTCTGCAGTTGACCATGAGCATACTATCTCACCGGAAAGTTTCTTAACAGTTCGGTTACACGCAACTGCATGTAAACTGATTTCAATTAAATCCCACTTTCTGATCATTTCAATCCTGGCCTTTCACAAGTAGGGATTTCCAACAAGAGAAACATGTAGCAAGGAGCACTGTTCATCCACTCATTATAATCTCCTTTTGAAAGCTACATCTTTATTACTATACTGCATTTCAAATGAGGAACAATACAAAGATTTTGTGCTCCCTTCTCCTGACCAAATTCAGGATCTCAAACATATGTCCCAAACAGCTCAAGCACCTTAAAGGGATTACCTTTTCTGATACCGCCACTATTTACAGATCTAGATAAGTTAGTACCTGTTGCAGACTGTAAGGTTACTCAGCTCTAATACGTGATTACCTTTAACAACAGAATTTTCTCACGTGGCTTTCTTCAGACCATTTTTATATGTCTCAAGTGACAAGGTTTCCTCAAGCTCTGGAAATAACTCATGAATAAAAATAAAGCACTTACAGTTTCTGAATCCTCTGAAGGCACCAGTCTCTTATCAGGTTGTTTATGCTCAAAAAAAGTACATGTTATTATTTCCCCCTCCTAAGAACTTGAGACAGTCACAATCACTTACCTCCTGCCAGCTGGGACTGGGTAGATGCACACCAGCCAGTGACACCAGAGCATCGATTGTTTCCAACTCCTGTTGGTAAAAGGTCTGAATTTTGTTTTCTAATAGAAAGCCTTTCACTTCGTCATACAGCATATTGATTGAGAAATTCTGACCCTCCAGGCCACTACAAAGATACACAGAACATGTCAAAAGGCAAGAAATAGACTGCTAACATTTTTTAGAACAATTACCTAAAGTTATCCTACTAGACTGGTTTTCAAAGGTTAAAAGGCATTCTACTGCTCTTACAGAATCAGAATTTAAATGCTTAATTAAAACAGACCCTTTTCATATGCAATAAATGTCCAACTGCTCCTCTTCAATTATGTGCTATAACAGTGTTGTGATTTTAAGATAGGCCACCTCTGAAACTACACTACATGCATCAGACCTACCAATAAGCATCCAGCTACCTTTAAACTGAATACAGGAATGGGTGTTTGACTCAGTTTATTAAGGTTATGTATTTCTGATTTGATAATGACACAGGTAGCAGAAGTTGAGAGCATTTTGATGGAACAGCTCCTTATCCTTACACATAAAAGAAAATCAGGCAAGGTCACTCCTCCATCTGATCTGTTGACCTCATCCCCAGATCTTGCTCCAAACCCCAGCTTTCTTTACTAAGTGCAAGAGGTCCGAATACAGTATTTCACTACCATCCTAAAATTCACTGTGGTTCAGCATTATATTTCTTTTCTTATATTATGGACAGGTGTCTCATCTGTATGGATGATCAATTATTTGAGAGAACGGCAGGCTGCTACTGTATGCTTGTGCAGAGTCTAAAGCACAGTTGGGCCCTGCTCTACCTTTCTCCAGTTAGTAAAACAAAAAATAATAATAAAATCCCACACTTTGCCCCACGACCAGTCTGGATACTGCATTTACCTCTGTCCCTTCTCAGGGCCTCGGAAAGGCTTATCATAAACTTCTCTATAGAGACAGGGGAGCTCCAGCATTCTTGAGATTTGAACATCACACACAGGATCATCTACTTTATCTGCAGCAAAAAGAACACACATATTTGGCCAGAACTACCACAGCAATCTTTTAAGCAGGCGTTCCTGAGGGAGCACAACAGAGCTTCCCATGCCAGTGTTAAATTGGCAAATTTTGTTTGCTGTTGCTTTTATAAAAACAAAACCACAACAGCCACTCCTGCTTTTATAGTTTACAAGGAGGTAAATGACTTGTGGTGCATTGCAGACTATGCTTTTATCTGACAACTTATTTAACAGGAATTTATGGTCTACTTTACCTTTCAGCAGTCTTTATCCATTACATGAAGTCAACATGTAGTAAGGAGCTTTATTTGGGCCAAAGTGAAAGCAATTTAGAGGCTATTTGAATTGCGTGGCTCTCCTTCAATGAAACACTGGTATTATTAACAGCCCCTGAATGGGGGTTGAATGGGCAGAATGAATAAATCTTCTGTCCAGAAAGGAGGGTTAAATTCCCTCTCAGATCTTAGCTAGAGCTGAAAAGTCTACAGACTTTTTATCTGAGCTACACAGCGTTTTTAAAAGACAGGCTTCCCCCCACCAAAGGAATCATTTCAGTATTGTCTCAGAAAGATTTCACTGGGGAAAACCAGCTCTTACACAACAGCGCAGACACGGAGGAGAGCAGAAGAAGTTATGTAACTGGAAGCTCCTGGTGTGTGAAGAGTGGACTGCAGAACCCTGCTGCCCAAAGAGCTGTCAGATACGGGGGCAGCACCTGCGGACCTATGTCCCAGGGACTGAAGATGAGGAACACTTCTCGGTCATTCTGCAGAGACAGAGAGTTCAGGAGAACCTGGGTTTCAGCAGTACAATGTGCCTGTACACTGCTCTCTGCCCATGGAATGGATTCTACAGGCTGAGACAAACGGCAGCTGTTTCTCCAAAGCAGCTGACACTCTTGATGAAATGTGGCATAAAAAAGGTCACCAAATCACTTCCCATGGGCTTTGGCTGTTCTACTTAAACACAAAGATTGAAGAGCATGTCATTCTCACAGATACCCAACCACAGTATCTGCATAGCATTCTTGTATGCACGCTAGTCATCTTTTGCAGATTTTCCAGGAGGGCCTCATTTACAGGCTATCTATCCCACACATTAAGTAGTGTGTTTTCTAACCTTACCCTGCTAAAACTGAAATAAAGACATACAGATTAAAATCTCTTTAGAAAAATGAGCTGCCAGAAAATAAAATGTAAATTATTCAATGAAATATACACAGCTGAATTCTTCTCACAAATTCAGACAACTAAGTTACATATGTCACAGATCACTCACAAAAACATGAAGCCTGAATTTCTCTTTGTTGCCTGTAGGTTCGGATGTGACCTCTGACCCTGACAACATCCCCGATCTCCAGCTTGGTTTTCTGGCTCACCGTTTCTTGGAGTTTCTTCATCTGTTCAAGCACAGTAAGACTGCTGGGTGTGCTTGGACAACCTGTAAGCAGTGGGGGAAAGGAAATCAGCCATTAAGGCCAAGAGAACTGTCCTTTTGCATTCATCCAAACACCTAAGCATCACAGGAGTCATACTACTGAAAAACCAGTAAGGTCCCAGGAACCACACTGTCCTGGGTAGTAAAACTTTTGGCTGACAAAGGTAGATTACAGTATTATATTTAGTTAAACAGTTCACCTGGGGAAAGTGTAAACAGGAGGAGATAGTGATTTACCACTGAAAATGTCATAGATGGGTTGTAAAATTGAAACAACTTGAAATGAGTTTTGTCATTTTTTGATTTGTCATGCTAAGATGGGTAAGAAGGGAAAAGAAAGGTCAGCCGAACTTTTTACATAAAAGAAGAATGAGTTATCTGAGGTGGGGCCAAAGCATTCACGTGATGCAATTTGCTGTCTACACTGAAGTGAATGCAACGTGACAGAACTTCACATTTACGTAAAAACCTTTGCAGCAGAGTAAATTCTTCATAACTTAAAGCCTGATCAGTGATCCAGGTATCCCTGATCACAATTACAAAAGGCTGGAAGAAGCTTTCCTGTGCCCCTAGGAGCTGTTTTCTTTAGCAGGTACACATGAATTAATCACAGAATCACAGAATAGTATGGGTTGGAAGGGACCTCTGGAGATTATGTAGTCCAACTCTCCTGCCAAAGCAGGTAAATTAATTTCCATTAATAACATAGTGTTCATTTAAGCACTACTGATGTACATGTAAAATAAGAACACAAGGCTGAAACAAGCATTCTGCGTCCGCATTCTGTTTCAAGCAGTATTTCATGCAATTCCTTTCATGAATTTAAGTTCCTCACTAGATGAAGTCACAAAAAGAACCAGAAGAAAAGGATTCTCTGAGCAATGTCACAGCATAGAATTGAAATACCATATTACTCAGATAAGAAAAAGGCATGAGAGATCGTAATGTAGTAGTTTTATCAGCATCACCGTTGGACACAACATAAAAAGTAATATGAAACTCCCAAAATGGCCCAGGCTGTAGGATGTCAGAGTTTAAAATTAAAAAAACAAAACAAAATAAACAAACAAACAAAAAAAACAGAATAAAAGAAAAAAAAGTTGAATTTGCTCTTCTGCAAATTTGATCATTTACTAAATTACGTAAGACAGACAGGAGAAAAAATGTACAGTCAAAAGGGCAATTATTTATTCGATAAATTACCTGATAAAGATGCTTCTGTTACCATAGGATTTTTCCAACAAACACAATTTATAACTCCAGTACTATCATCCACTGTAAAAAAATGGAAAGAATTACGGAGTAAGAAAGCAGGTAGTGATGTTCCAAGAAGTGTAGATAGATAGATATGTAGGGAGATGACTGTCAAGGATAGCTCATTCCAACCAGTCTGAAAGGGAAAGTGTGTGTTCAACCTCTACTAATACCTCTGAATTAATCTCCACAGTTGTTTCAGTCATGGAAGTAACTCAGCACTAGATACTGTCCTTATATGCATAGTCAGCAAAGTAACAGGTATATTCTCAAAAAAAGATCATGCACTAATTTAAATTACTAGGTTTCAGTACATACTGGATGCTAATGGGTTTTAATCTCATTCACAATGTCAGAAGAGTCAGTGTTGAAAGCTGAAGCCAGACAAATTAAAATAGGAAACCAGGCAAAAAACACAGAAGCATTACTGTAACATTGAGAAAACAGCATTTACATTGGGGTCATGTGAACAGACTAGGAGTGCTGCTACCTCTGGCTGCATTGATTTCCATGCTAATATTGTGCACAAAGTCTGCTGGCCTTTCCTGTACAAGAGGATGTTTGAGAGAGCAGAAAGGCAGCTCCTCTAGCCAAGAAGGACAGAGAAGAGCACGTGCTTGTGGTTCTGCTCTAGGCCAGGAACTGCCAACTTAAAGTATATGTACTGGTGGCATGCAAGCCACTTCCGTTGCTGAAAAAGCTTAACACCTTCTCCTGAGCACAGAAGCTGCCTAGCCTTTCCTGTTTTGTTAGTACCTAATCAAAGTAGGTTTTGCAACTTCTGCCCTAGGCACTGCATTGTGAAGGACCGCAGAAAAAGACAAAGCCCAATGAAAACTAAAAAACTATCAGAAGAATCAATTGCTCTATAGATCAAGAGACTGTATATAGATGGCAAGTCCAACAAACACTGTTTAAATAAAAAGGCACTAAATGCCTGTCAAATCACAGCAGGGACCACATTTCCAGTCCAGCTGAATGCTCCAAGCACCTTACTCCTTGAAGGTAGCCATCTCCAAAACTGAGCTTCCCCTCTTCACGATTTGCAATCTGTAATTTTCTTCTGCTCCTTAAACCTGGTCCATAACGACAAAAATAACAGCAGTGTTTACCAGGAAAGTACTGATTGGTACCTGCAGTTGCTTCCTCTGGAAACCATAGCATCAGAGCAAAATGCCTTTGCATTGTCTCACATGTTTTGAAACAATCTCCCTACTTGGGGGACCCAATTGCAAATCATTGTCTTGCCTTCCTGTTTCCCAGTGGCTCAGCTGCACATTCCTAATAATAAACATACAGCATTCATAAGATGCAGGCAGTTCCAAATTCCATCACAAAAGTATGCTCATCTCATTGCTATCCCTGTTTGGAGCTGCTGTATCTGCAGCTATTTCAGCATCTTTAATTTTGTACCAGAGCATAGATAATGATCTAGCTGGTAGGATTTCTTCTGCTTGGTATAGACAAAAAGCAACTATTTTGGTAGGAGTCAGAGCCCCCATATACCATGCCAAGCCATTCACACAAGCCAGCAATGGCAAGAAGAAACAGGGCAGATGACATTTCACTATTACATTATTACAGCTTCTAGATATTCCAGTTTGCAACTGGCTGTTGCACCACCTGCAACAGATACGCTTCCTAAGAAGGGCTTAGAAGCAAAACAAACAAGACTGAAGGATTAGGAGGCCAAACTCCTTATCATCAAGGTAACACCTGAAAATGGGGTCCTGGAGAGACTGACCTGTTCTTGACCACACAAGGAATTTGGTAGCAGAGCAAGGCTCACAGTTCACAAATAAAAGCTTTGAGCAAAAAGACAAGTAACTCCTGAAGCACAGATGAATGAGCACTCTTGCAATTGTATTCTAATTAGACAGGAGAACGTTAATTTATTTTAAATGCACTCAAGGGGTCTACAAGCTTTTGAAAACTTCCTGTGCTCCCTGTGCCGCCCTTCCTCATCTCCTCGGGTTTAAACTTTTGTTTGTTTGGGTTTTTGGGTTTCTCTGTTTTGTTTGTTCGGGTTTTTTTGGCTCTTTCATTAACTATTTGAGGGGTAGCGCCCTCAAAGCTACCTGGGTAAATGAGGTAATTACCTTCATTTTTATTTATTTATAACAAAAAGGGTATGACTCTTGTAGAGCCTGCATGAGCCTACTGAGATCCTGCTGAGATTTTCTTCATTTGTTCTTAAGGCAAGTGCCTTTCAGCTTTTGAGACAGTTCTGGAGTATAAGGAAAACCACATGTGATGTTTTGTTTTGTTAAAGGAAAGGAAAAAAAAAAGACATTAGCAAGGTGCATTAGCTAAAATACAAGCTTGTTCAAAGCTACACTTTAATTAGATATCCTTCTCTGAATTGATCATAATGATAGCAATAAAGAGATCAAAATGTTAAAATCAGGTTTTACACAGCATGTAAGGGGGTTTTTTTGGTTATTTTTTTAAGCCAGGAAAGAGTCAATTAAGTCTCTTATACAGTTATTATTTTATCACCAGTTCTGGCTGTGTGGTTTTCAGCACAGAGAGGACCTAAGATTCTCTTAAAATGAGCAGTGTGTATTCTGAAGTAGACAGATAGGAAATAAGGAGGGGGGAGATAGTGGCAGTGACACAGAGACATTTCAGTTCTCTATCAGAGAAAAAGTACAAAGGGGGAATTGCTTTGTAAGTCACTTTTAAGCAGATGGAAAGCAAGCAAGTACTGAGCAGCATGTGGCGCTCCAACTGATGCAACGCCTGCTCTGTGACTCACCAACCAGAGCCTGTCGAACTGAGAGATGCAAGAAGTTACAAGCAGGAAACTGTCTAAGAAGTTACCATTTTACTCTAGCAGAGTCAGCCTGCCTGAAAGGGAGGGCAGGCTGGGGAAGGGCACCCTGGCAGGTAGCCTGAAAGCTCAGACTAGGAACTGCTGGAACGAAGAGCAGAGTTGGATGTGAAAGGACAGCAGGAAGCCAGGCTCACCGAGAGCTGTACTTAAAGGTTGGCTGATCTAACACTAAGGCCTTAATTCCACTACTCTGCAGTTTCTTTTTATATCTATTCCTCCATTTTCTGCCCCAATCAAACATTTCCAACAAGTTTACATCCGAACTAACAGTGAGCGCGGCACGGGAAAACCTTGCTCATAGAATTGGTTTTAGCTTGGTTATTTTGAGCCTGTCTTCCTCTATTCTCATGAAATGGTAACTGAATTTGCATACTAGTGCAAAAAAGAATACTGGCTGACATTCAATTTATGTTTCGACACTTCATTACATCATGAATTACATCTCCGCCTCTTAACTTAGGCGCTTGTTTAGCCCGTGCTACTTCAAGTGCCAGAGAAACTTCTGCTTCAAAATATTTACTGTTAACTCATTACTTAGCATGATGGCAGGGTAATAACAAACATCCAGAAATTGGACTTTAAAAAAAAAAAAAATCTAGAAAATATCCACTCTAAGGAACTTGCAGGAACATTTCTATAGAGCAGAGAGCGCGCTGCAAGCAGCCGCACCCAGCGCAGGGTATGCCATATGCACCAGCAGCAAATGCTGCTCTGCAGCAGCGTGATGCAACTGCCGCTGTTGGGGAAGCTGCGACCTGGTGAAGTTGTCAACTGTATCTTCACCATACTCCTGTGGGTCAGGGAATTGCTGCTGGCTCTATTTTGTAAGTGAGGGAATTGGGTAAGAAGAGGCGCTCTGTGATTTACCTCCATCAGGTGGAAACCCCCGGCAGAGGCAGACATTGGACAGGAGTCCTTCAAGTGCTTTGATAGCATCTACGCATTTGGCTCCCCTTTCCTACCATGAGATGACCTCCCCCACCTTTTGAAACTTGCCACATCACCACTACTCCACTCTGCTTTTTCTCCAGACGCAAGACAGCTGAACAAAATGACAATCAGATGTTTCCACGTTAATAAAATAGTCTGAATATTGTGAAAAGCAAGAGGGAGGAGACAACTCCCAGCTGGTGTTGGCAAGGACTGGTAGGATGATGCCTGAGTTAGACTTGCTCAGACTCTTACACATCTAAATATAAACAAGCTCCTGACTGCTATTAAAAGCTGGCTCCAAGATACAACAAAACATACAAAAAGTCAGAACGGATTTCTAAAGTTCAAAAAAGGAAGAAGTCACTTCCCATTTGCAGGCATTGTTAAATCTGTTTATATCTGACCAAAAGAATTGCCTACATGTATATATATATATGAGAGGAAGATGGTAGAGTCCACTGGCAAAGCAATAACCCAAATTCAGATTTGCTAGATGACCCCAAACAAATCAGTTACTCTGTTTTAACTATGTTTCTCTGCTTTCAAAGTGGAAATAAACAGTAGATTCCCTAAGTTTTCTAAGTGACCTGAGTGGCATATACGCATTATATTACGATAAGAGCACAGTTGTTTCAAGAACAGACAATGATCAAATAAGGCAACTTTTACGTTTTAAGTAACTAAGATTAGAAGAATAAGTGCAAGAAGAAAGAAAGAAACTTTTCTTACCTCCATAATTATAACAGGCTTCACGCTCTTTTATTTGAACCAATATCCCGACAACATCCACCTGTCTTACTGGATGTCCGTTATAAAAGAATATACCTAGACACAGAACATTCTTGCATAAGCTTAACTATTTCTTTCAACATCCCACCCTACACAGTCACATTTGTCAGTAAAAAAACATACATTCTTACATATTTAATAGATCTTAAATTATACAATGCCTAGTCACATGAAAAATCCCCTGGATCACTGAGGACTAGGAACACTAGAAGGAAGAAATAACAGCTCTACTTAGGATACCAAAAGCTTGTTTTTGTAGAATGTCAGAACTTTATTAACCTCTTGTTTTCTTGCACATTTGGATCTGACAAACAGTTCGCTTGCTGCAGGCATTAGGGTTTTTTTAGGTTTTTTTTGTTTTGTTGTTTCAGTTTGGTTTTGGTTTTTTTGTTTGGTTTTTTTCTTTTTTTTTTTTTACATCTTCATCAGGCTTCAGAATAAATAATAGAAGACAATGGAAGCAGTTTGCGCTTCTCACAATGCAGCTGTTCCTGATTAAGGCAGAGCCTCCAAAAGGAAAACTAACATAATTCTGTCTTTGATTTCTAAAAGAACAGGAATCATGGGGGGTGGGCGGAGAGAAACAACCCTTTTAGGTTGCAGAGGAGTACACCATGCAGTCATCGTGGACAGCAGCCTGAACTTCAGTTTCTGAAATAACACGTTCTAAAAACATCCCTTCAAAGCTATTTTTGTGCATCTATAAAGATGACTTGAACAAGAATAACATGTAAAAACACGTCCAGGAAACAGTGAGGAATCAGAGTCCAGTGGACGTTGACAGCGCTGAGGTTGCCACATGCTGTAATCCCTTTCAAGAGAGTGACAAATGTTGTTAACAAACACTGATGTAAACATGAAGCTTCACAGTCCACTAGCAGGAGGATAATAGGGCAATAAGCTCCAGATAAATCCTTAGCTGGCTAATTTTCAATGTGTTTTCTCCAGTTTTCGAATACCACAACTTTACTGAAATATGCCATCTGGGATGTTCAATAACTGTCTTCTAAAAACTAGACAACTCAAGGGACTCAGAAGGGAACATTTGGCTCCATACACTGTGGCAAGTCTTATTCTTACAAAGGGAAAAAGAAACACTGCAGCAACGGAGTCAGAAAAATGTTCTGTATATTAAAAAAAAAAAAATCATACCCCAAAATAACTTGTCCTACATAGCTGGCAGACTTAAATGAGCCTGGAATTAACTTCCTTCATGTAAGAAAGACAAAACCCCCGACGTTTCAGAAGAAATCCCAGGTGATCAGCCAAGCAGCGCACAAACAGAAGTAGTTTTGCTTGTAAAAATCCACTGCAATGTTTTAAGGATGCATCTATTGCTGGCATCTTAGAGCTGACTACACTAATCCTGCAGTCACTGGTCAGTAAGGAATGTTTAGCAGGCCCGTCCGCTTTTCTCTCATTCCATTTACCAGGACACTGCTAGAGAAACCCTCAATGGAGATGCTCCCAGAGTATATAATTATTCACTAAACCTTACAAATCTCTATAAAAGCTGGTCTGGGTCAGTTTCAGGGTAAGTCTGTTGGGCAGAGACTCGCAGGTCTTGACTGTACAAAGCAGCCACATGTTATTACATTCATTTCCCAGTTAGTAAGCTGCGTTTACCAGATAAAACTGGTTCTCTCCAACCCCATAAACTCACGTAGAACTCCACCCTTACTCTCTGAGAAACCACCTGAATTCATTTGAAAGACGAAATTATATTTCCACTATTAAAAGTTGTTGAACTCGATGACTTCAACATGTAAATTGTTTCTCCTGTCAGCTTATTTGTTCAAATTATGTTCACAGCAGTAGCAATAAAAATATACTAAGCATTGGAAGCTATGTGCAAGCACACTGAATCAAGCTCCTAGGAACCCAGTAAATAACACATACGTTAATATGTTGTCGCCACAACAGGAAGCCACAGGGGCGGATTAGGGGGCTATCGGTACAGAGCTCTCTAGGCCAAGTTCTGGTCATATCTTTACCAGCATTTCTGAGCACTGAGATGTTTGCTGTGCTTTATTTATTATTACCACCTTTTATGCTATTTGTAGCTTCCCTCACTTGTTGATAAGCTGTCACTATGCAGTGGTGCATAACACAGAAATGCTCATTTCCATGATGTGATTATGTGTTACAACCGAGTTTGACACCCACTCTCATTTAGAGGTCCCTAAGACAACACAATTGCTGTTTTTATCTGGGAGGTTTTCCAGCCTTCTTGTCACCATTTATAGCAAGAGAGTAATTGGCCAGGTTTACTGCTTTCCTCTGTGTTGTTTTAAGGGATTAGTCATTGTGGCATCAAATCCTAATGTTTAAAAATGGAAAGAGAAAACTTATTAGGTCATTCAGTCCATTTCCTCAGGTCCAATGCAAGACCATTTCGTACAGTAAATTCCTGGCAATCTGTACAGTCAGGATATAAAAAAATCCCCGTGAAGGGCATCCCACCTTTTTCCTGGGAAGGCTGCTCCACAGTTTAGCAGACGTCATTCTAAGGATGTTTTTCCTGACATTCAGTCTGTGTTTCTTTCCATTCCTCCTAGTTACAACTCTTTGTTTTGCACTCATTCATTCTTAATTACCATTACTTAATGACTGATTTATAGCCAATCATATAGTTAGCTTCAGCTGCTCCTTAACAAACCCATTAAAGGCAGGAAACATTGACAGCAAACACCTACCTTTTTCCTTCCCCAAAACATACTTTTTTAGTGTTTCTGTTGTGCTATACTTTGTTACCAATAAATGAGATATGCTGAAAGATGTCTGGTTTAGTATATACACAGCACCAGGAGAACGAACAAAATTCAGAATGTTTGCTCTATGAAATTTCATTTTATTCTTTCAAGTTTGGTTTAGAAAACGCTAAAGGATTGCAAGCAAGCTTAGTTGTGCAAAACGCCAGATGCACAGGAAGTGGAGAAAGCTCGCATGCACCAACTTTAAAGACTGATGTCTTGACATGACAAATACCACTTCCTTAGGATCATCTTAGGAAAAAAGTAATAACAAAACTGAAAGAGTTCCTGAAGTAGAAGACAACTCAAATAAAAGAACAAGAAGGGAAGTGAGAAGGGTAATTCACATAATTCAGAAGTGAAGAAAAGAGAGCAGGATTGTACTTTCTAAGACTGTTCCTGCTTTTGTGAAATGTTTGTTGATGTTTATAAGCTTAATTCTTCTGAATGTATTTTTGCACGTGTATGTACTTATGTTCAAGTACCAAACTACAATCCTATTCTGCTGACATTGAATTGTTTTGTATTTTGTTTGAAAACAATTAAAATGTCTCTAATTGAAGCAGGAACAGTTTTTACCAGATGCATTTGCTACACCAGTAAGCAAAGACTGCACACTTTAAAAGGGCTTCTAACTACTACTCGCTCTAGTACAAACATCAACAAGAGACTGTAGCCTAATTCTTGCAATGGATTTGAGACAAAAGTCTCCCATCATGTTAAATAACAGAGGTGTATATATACTGAGCTTTGCAGTTTGTGAAGTCCCTACATATATAAAAATTGTTGTGAGGAGAGTCCTTCATTTCTGCAAGAACAGCATTCCTGTTAAAGAAAAATAAATAAGAATAACAAAACCTACAAGGCGGAGCTTTATTCAAAGAGCCAAACAGATGTACCTTGTCTCTGTGGAGGGAAACAAAATAAACAAACCAAACAAAACACTAAAACCAAACCAAAACCACACACTTTGCTAGGGTTTACTGCTTTTCCTCATAAATTCTAAGTTCCTTGTGTTCCCCCCTGATAATCTTGCACCTTGTCAAGCTTCAGTTTGGAGTAATGAACCCTTCCTACAGCAGAAAACATACTGCACTCTATTTAAAGTCTTTGTAGTGAAAACAGAAACTCAAGGTCAGACCCATGTTGCTTTAGACAATGTACATGTGGGTGATATTGGCTGAAGACCAGCAGGAAACAGACAGCAAAGCGTGCAATTTCCAACAATGCTTAGGAAACAAAAGGTGTGGTATAACATTCAGCACAGACACCAGAATTTGAATTGTTCAAATGTATGAAGAATGTCATATAGCTATCATACCTAGAAATTAAGCAGAAAAAAACTTAAAACCTGTATCTGTTTTATAGTATATTAATATCCAGAGGAAAAAGCAAAACACATACACACAGCAATGTCATCAACTGTCAAAACTTTGCAACAAAGAGAACAGGCATAAAATCCTTCTCAAGTGCTGTAGAGAGAGTGCAAAGATATAATACACATGGCCTGAAAGAACCAGCATTTTTAGAATTAACTTTATCAGAATATTACAAGCACTGCCACAGAGGAAACACAACATTACCTTAACGTAAAAGAGGTTCTGTATCTGTCCATATATAGATATGATATGATAGGAAGAAAAGCCATTAGAAGGAATACATTTTATTTTTCACATAGATTTCTCATACAACCTGTTGTTCTTAGAACTGTTAAAGATACTAACATCACTTAGCTCAAGGCCACGGAAAATTACTTTACTGGGGTTCATAAAGCGTTTTGCATACCTGGCACTTGTTTAGATTCTCTCATTTCTTTTATATCTTTAATATAGAGTCTTGCAAATGCAGAAAATATGGGATCCATCCCCCAGTGCAGAGAAGGCATCTCTTCTTCATACTTCTTGGACTCAGACTGCATTCAAACTCGGACTGCATTCAAAACACAGAAGAGCTTGTAATTATTTTCCACACAGGTAAACAGCTGTTCACATATGCTCCAACTGAATGAAAAAGTAGCTTGTGATCTCACCCATAATAACACAGCAGAGCTGATGAAGAGACACAGGAACTTATTTAATACAATCTTCTATTTGCATCACCACATGAAATATTCAAAGTATCAATACTGATGATTTACTTGAAGTACAGAGACTTGATAGCAGTAGCATTTTGCCCAGCTCCTTCAAATGAAATGGAATTTCAGAGATTTCTCTGTGGACCCATAAACAGAGAACCAAATATAACACTTTTTAAAAAGAGCAGGATTGTGGAATACTAGTCGGTTATTTTCTGCACACTTGATTACCCTCCCCCCCCCCTTCCCTTTTCCTTCCATATTTTCCTTATTGTTCATCCTGTGCTTTATTGCAGTGGTGTGGGATGCTTATTTTACATAAAACAAAAGTAGACAGCTCTTTTTTATATTTGGGCATAGAGTCTCCAGTAACTGTGCAATTGTTACTTTCCCCTTTTACCTCTTCCAATTTCCCTGTTTAATGCCTGCTGTCTTCGGCCATTGCCAGAGCCCCTTCTCTGCTTATCATAGAGTTGATGTCAAAAAACCCGGCACTCAGTTCAGAAAGGATCCTTGTAGAGATTTAGAAGCTGAATATACTTTTTATTAGCTTCTCCTGTATGGATAGCTAAATTGTTCCTGTAAAGCTTTGCAGGTCACCCTTGAATGGGTGTCAGCCACTTACAGCTGTAAGGCAAAGGTGGCAAGTGGATTGATTTTGAATTGTGTATAATAGGGCTGAGATTTGGCAGTTACAGCCGCCTGAGAGGGAGCAGTTCCCAGCTACGGGACGCCAGTGATCTCTGTAGTCTGCGGTAGATGTTTCTAGCTACTGACATAGAGGCAACACGCCATGAATATCCCGATAGCATCTTGCTGCTTTGAGAAACAGAACTTGGATTCTGCATCATTTCTGTTTTCACACTTAAACTTTAATTTGGGGCAGAAAAGCAGAGTGTAGCACAACATGCTAAAGTGTTGCTGACATCTACTCTACACTGTGAAAAGAACTGCAGATGACAATTATATTAATTTTACTTTTTTTAATTATTTTTTTTTAAACAACAAAAGATTAGTGATACTTTGACCTTCCTTAGACTGGTCATTTGTTTTGGGAGACATTGAAAGTATTTGATTTAGTCAGTTCCACCAGTCACTTCACCTTCGAGTAACAAACTAGTTTTGTTTACACCTGGATTTGTGTCTCCCTGCTACAGGCAGCTTTTCCCAACCTGTCCCTTTTGCACGTCTCACCATCTCATTCAAGCCTCTCCACAAAAGCACCTTTTTTCTGCTGCGGAATTGCAGACACTGCTCAGGAGAAACTTATAAAGTAAGCTGTTAACTGTATGATCTTAATAATGCAAAGCTGCTGTTCCTCCATATGGCAGTTCTCTGGTTGCTTGCTATAGTCTATGTCAAATTTAGACCATAAACTTTCCCAAGCAAACACATGGTTTGAACCTACATTTTACTTCACATGCTCATTTTCATAACAAAATTAGTCTTCCCCATCCCTCTCTTTTTGCTTGCAGTCTCTAGTACAAAGTTGCTTGCATTGTCCCTATGCTACTGTGCTTTTATAGCTTCTGTAAAAAGAAAAGGGGGTGTGGGTGTGTGTTTGTGGAGAAAAGAAAAAAAAATTTAGCTCAGCAAAAGGTCATGGTGAATGACAACGGTTCACACATCAATCAATAAAGATACACACTGTAGTCAATCAAGGTTAACACATAATGAGTTGGAATAAAGAGAAGCATTACTGGTCAGTGTCATCCTGCCTCCCACCCACAAACAGGAACTTTTAAGATACAGTTTTGGCTTTAATGGCGCTCCAGTCCCCCAACAATTCACTTTTAGTGGCACTTCTGCCCTGACAAGAAGTATCGATACAATCACAGTCTTGTTCTCTAAGATCATCTTTCATAAAAATTAATTCTCCTTTCTCCATGCCCCTCTACTTGCTCTGCATGGTTACAAAGTCTGTCAGAGCTCAGCACCCGTTTTTTCTCCTAGACAGATGGCAGACTGAGCTAACAAGCCAAAAAGAGAGACTCTGGTAACAAGCCTATCTAACTTTTTGTATTTTGTGTGAACAGCCACTCATTGGAGTAAAAAGCAGAAGTCACCCCTGTGTATGTGTACATCTGAGGGGAAATCAATGAAGCAGCACCACTGGAGATTAAAAATATCTGCATTTTGGTATTTCAGTGAACAGCTGTCAAGTCTGAAATGCCCAATGCTAACAGATCACTAGCCAGAAGTCCAAACAACGCTTATAGCTTAAATGAAGCATCTCCAAATCTTTTACTTCTTCCCTGTCCTGACGAGAAAAGGATTTCTACAGCAAAAGCTCTTTCTCTCTATCTCAGAAATTACTGAGAATTAAATCTCAAATTCTGGAGCTTCCTTCTAGCTCCCAGGCCTTGTTACAGCTCTTCGCTGGAGAAATTAACACCCATCACATTCATCTTCATGTACAGAACCACTCTGCTTGGTTCAAGTTTGCTGCAGACACACCAAGATTAATCTTACAGATCTGGCAAAGATTCCTTAGTAAAAAATAAATCACGCCTCCAGCGGTACGAAAGCATCAAAAGGTTTCTTGAAGTCCACAGGACAAATCTGCTGAAGTCATGAGTTACACGCTCCATCTAGACCAGACTGGGACAGCAAAACCATAGTCCCAGCCTGTCACGCGCGCCCAGCGATACCCCACAGGCCCACGAAGAGCATTCTGCAGGGCAGTGTCCCCTTGCCTCTTCCAGTCCCAGCAGCCCTCCCAACCCCTGCCACCACCCAAACCCAAGCCCACTTTCTTTCTTCCCTTCCACACGGCCACTTGGCAGCTACGTTTGAACAGTGACCCACTTAAAGCCAAAAGCTTGTGGCCTGCTGGGAGGAAAAGATATTTACTGCCTCCTGTACTGGTGGCCTCCGCACACTCCTGTTACAAGGCCATTCTTCTCGTGGCGTTAACAGCAGTTATCTTGTTGCTCCTACAGCAAAGCAAGATGTTAAGTCAGAGAAGCAACCATTTCCGAAGTATCTATTTTTCAGTTATTTTCCAAGATTGTTTCAGACAGATTGATAGTATTAGAAAACATAATTCTCACAAGGCAGACAAAATTCTTCCAGTCAATTTCTCTTTTATTATATAGTAGTATCTTCCCGTAACTTTTTCTTAAGTTGGCACAGCAACTCTCTCCATCCCAGGCAGAATATCCCAGGGGTTAATTAATTAGTGAGTCACCCTGGCAAAAGTGGAACTTTCCATTATGCTGGAAGTGTTTTCAGCCCTTAACATTGGCGATATGCTATCAGCAAGAGAACCGCTACTCTGTACAATGAAGATCCAAGCGGCAAATAGAAGGGACTGTAGAGATGCACAGCATTATAATCAATGAGAACACAGACAGCTAACAATAGACAATTCTGAACAGATACTATACACACAAGTGTTTAAGGATTAAATGGGCTTTTGCTGGAAGATGGTGATAAAGATTAGCAATACAAAAAATACAAAGTCCTAGCAAAAGGTCATCCCTTCTGCATTTTAAGTGCAGCATAATGACTTTACAGTTGCTGTAGTGCAAGCAATTCAATGCCGCCAAAGGAGAAAAAGGCAAGAGAAGCATCTGGTCCACAAGTTTATTAAACACACAATACCTGTGTTGTTTTTACCTCTCTATAAAATAACTCCTAAGAAAGGCTATAAAGGCATAATCAAAACCAAAACCAGAATTATATCCTGCTATTTGGACCACTTCTTGGGAAAACAATTCTAGTTCAAAGGCAAAAATCTAAACTTTATATAGTAGTTATCTAAATACAAATAAACAAAAAGGCTCAATTTGAGATTATTCTAAACACTAACCTATTAAAATAAGGCTGCCTTTCACCTACTGCTATCAATGTTAGCTTTCCTGACTGTAGTGAGAATTAAACCAAGTCCATAATCCTCAGTTATCTTGTGAGCTCAGCAAGGTATTATCCTAAAAGGGAAAGAAGGGAAACCAACGAAAATTGGCAGCCTTCCCAACAACGCCACCACCTAAAACCAAACCCATTTTATTTCTTCCCTCCCAAGCAGCCTACCTGGTAGCCTTGTTAGAATAGCTCCCCATTTAACACCCAAGTGATTTGTTCAACAGAATCAACCTTTGCCAATAAATTTCTTGGCTCCTATTCCTGTGTTCACCATGTACCTTTTTCAAAAATGGTAAATGATTAAGAATTGGTTCTTCTTCCAATCTCAGTGAAATGGAAACCCCAAAGAAGAATATCCATGTTAATGTTTCTTATTGTCTTTCTTCCAGATGTGATTAACAACAAGAGCTCTTGGAGAAAATTGCCTTAGTTTGAGATGAATTGTTTGGAGCCATAAAAAGGTATCTTGCCAGCAGTTGTCTACAACTACTCTACAACTGCTGGCAGACCACTGCAAAGACTCTTTCTCAAGCTAGCTGTGAATCAGAAGCAGAGAATATTACCCACCAACCCAGACAGCCTAAACTTCCTACCAGGCATTCACTGTTCTCCAAAGATTGACACTACTATACTGGCACTGATGATTTACACAGGAACCAGCTCCTAGGCTGTTAGAGTTGCCAACCTGGTGTAATGAGACAACTTAAAGTCACAATTGGTTTTCTTGAATAAACTAGGCTACAAACCATGGCTGGTACCGAATTGCTTCATGGGTCAGCCATCCCTGCCACAGAAAAAGCAACTTGTGGAAAGAGGAATACAGTCAACAGCTGGGTTTTGTAACAACCTCTGTCATCTGAATTGAACTCATCTGTGTTTGAGTCAACACCCTACGTGACACATTAGTATTATTCAATTGTTCATGATCAGCAGAGGCAATTCTAGCATGATACACTTAAAACCAGCATATTTCAAGAAATGTTTTTAATTACCCAGGGCCACATACAACATTTTAAATTAAAACCAAACACAGACTCTTATTATATAAGTGGATCTTAGTGAGCTGAAAAGTAAAGCCTTTGGTTACAGATAATATGGAGTAAAGATACTAAAAATGAAACTCACCCATAGATGTTTTAAAAATACATCGTTAAAAGAAAGTTTTCAACAATTACAAGACAAAAAACATCACCAAGACTAAAACATATCACTGAAAGACAAAAAAGGCTCCTGAAAAAATATATATATTGATACCAACTTTAAAGCTGTTGTTAGAAAACTATCACGCAGTAAGATAAGGTCAGTTTGGATCCACTTCCTACCTGGTGTTCCTATGAAAAGTCAAGGTAGGATAAGCAGTTCCAGTCTTTCCTAATGAACTGCTTTCTGACACTGCTCCTGTGAATTCCTGTTAAGTTTAGATGCTGCAATAAACGTCAGTAAGGGCACTACATATCCTGTAGGTCTTATATACCAGGCAAGTGCAATTCCAATTTTAAAAAATGATTCTGAAACAAAATCAAGAGATAGCACTCCTCTGAACTTCCACAAGTTTAGCAGTTCTTGAAATGTCACTGTACAAGCGTTAACAGCTGTCTAACCTCCTGAGATAACAAATTTAACACAATGAAAGAATTCTAGATTTTTTCTTAAAGATACTGCTTGAAACTTTAAATGTCATATATATTTTAATTATGTTAGATTATATGACAATACACCTCCCTGGCAAGGGAAGACGGTGCAAAACAGAAGACTCATCACTACCACAAATGTTAGTCAGTAGGGAGTCTATCGCACAGAAAGGTATGGCCCACAATGCCTACAGTAATCAGGATACAGATAGTAACAAAACCCCCTTGTTTTGTCAATAAACTGGCACTGCTACTGTGTAATAGTCTTCCAGTGGAGTTAATGTCTCCACGTTGTAACCTGTAACGTATTTCCCCTTCTGTTTTTTTTCCTTTCCACAGCACTGCTTAGAAATCCTTCCGGACAGGTGCATGTGGCTCCAGGAGACCAGACAGACTGGCTCCTCCAACAGTAACAGTCGTGGAAGGAATAGGGACAAAGCCTGCAGTTCTAGATTCCCTTCTTTGGCATTGCAACTTGTTTTATATGCAAGCTAAACATTATAACAAGGTTTTGGCATCCCATTGTCCAAAAACATGAATCTGGAAAACTAACAAGGAAGCGTACAATAAAATAAACAGTAGAATTAGCTCCTGCTGATCCTTGTCCTATGCATTAGTCACAAGATACTTTTTCCTACATATCAAGAAATCAGCAAACCACTCAACAGACCAGTAAACTAGTTCTATATGTTTATTTGTCATGGACAGCTGTAAGCTTGCCATAAATAAGGTAGTAGTAGTGACTGCTAATAGTCAGAAAGCTTCACTTGCTATTAGTATTTTAAAGCTACTGGATAATCACGCTGAAGCACCTCCTTCAACTAATTCTCTAACCTGCCTCAAGTGAAGGCAAGAGGAAATCTATGAAGATGATTAATTCTCTCTGAAAGCTCTCAATCACCCACAGCGCTGGCAGAATGAGCTGAGCTGCTGAAAAGACATTCTTTCACTGGGAGAGGTGGTGCTCAGTCATTAGTGTGAAATAAAAACAAACTAAAAATAAATTATGACTTATAAATAATAAGTTTGCTGCTTGGAAAACCAGCTGTATGGAAGCTTTGATAGCAAGAGGATTCCAAATAGGCTTTTGGCAAAGGAACTTTTTTTTTTTTTTGACAGATACATGTAATTTACTCATGCAACATAAAGAAATATTAACTCATTAAAGTTAACTAACAGAGCAAAGAGAATAAAACCTAATTCACCCCAGCTTAAGGCAACACACTTAGCTTTCCTACTTTGGTATAGCAATGTAAAATAGATTTAGTGCCACTTCCTGAGTGAACATTTTAAAATTTCAGAAATTTGGGTAGAAGTGGCAAGCATTGGTTAATAGCTTATTGAAGCTATTGGGCCTGTGAACTCCATGACAAGATTGACAATTTCTAAAGGCATGTTTTCCTGCCCATTTCCCTCCCTCATCTTTAAATTAGTTTATGCATCTGATGTAAATTAAAACAGCCTCTGGAATAAGATCAGAATTTACAGGAACATTCATAGCGCAACAGAGCACTCCATTACAACCAGACTTCAAAATAATTAACCTACCATTTGGTCTAGGTGCACAGTTGTGGTCAAGTTTTCAAAATATTCCCAGCACATACCAAAGCATTACAGTATTACATTATATTACCTGCTTCATGTTCTGAAATCAGTCTAAGTTTTTCTTTGCTTTACAAGTGAACCTTTTAACGATATCAGAACACTGTGAGTCTGTGCTTGAAAAATGGTGTCCAAATACCTTATTGGTATATACAAAATAATTCAAATTAGGTAATTTTGAAGTCTCAGAGTCAAATAGAACCATCATATATTTTTGTGGGTGTAACTAGAGACTGAGATTACTCATTCGGAGGTCTTTTGGAAGATTGAGACCTAACTGTTACTCTTCTTAGAAAGATTAATTTTGTTAACTTGACACTGATCTCTGTTTCTAGACAGGCTGCATTTTTTCTTTGTTTGGTCATTTTTTATGCTATTCCACAAAATTATTCTTTTTCTCCTCCAAATAAAGACTCATAATATTTTGTGTTTGAAGGCACTTCTTGTAAAAAAAAAAGTTTAGATATTCCAAAAGACAAACCTGTGCAAAATAAAAGTCATCAGGAAAAAAAAAAAAAGCATTGAGACTATATATATTATTACAGGATTCTCTCTTCTAATGGGGAAGTTTGAACTATCATCCCACATAAGAACAAAGCTTTTGTTATGCTTTTCTAGTGCTCTCCACACAGGTCCTCTCAGCCAACATCCAGGAAAAGTATCAAAACGGTGGGGGTTTGTATCAAAAATGGTGGTACAATTCCCAGCCTGCTATTCTCTGAATTTCTTTTGTAACTGTGCCTTCTTTCTGAGGACTAGAATTTTTATACCTGAAATCAAGCATAGGATTTCTTAGTCATACCCAGGCTGCTCTGAACTACAAAGCCAAAAAAGTTTTAGAAATGCCAAAGGTGTGTAGATATTTCTTGATTCCTTAAGACAAGTTGTTCTGCACAATCTCAAGTGTTCTGTGCTGCATTCCATGAACTTTGAATGATCTAAAGAGAAGTCTCTTCTCAGCTAGGGAAAGCTGGCTCATCACAGAATGGTTTAGGTTGGAAGGGACCTTAAAGATCATCTAGTTGCACTCCCCCCGCCATGGCCAAGGACACCTCCCACTAGACCAGGTTGCTCAAAGCCTCATCCAACCTGGCCTTGAACACTTCCAGGGATAGGGACTCCACAACTTCCCTGTGCAACTTGTTCCAGTGCCTCACCACCCTCACAGTGAAAAATTTCTTCCTAATGTCTAATGTAAGTCTACCCTCTTCCAGTTTGAAGCCATTACCTCTCATCCTATCACCATCTTTGTAAAGAGTCCCTCTCCAGCTTTCTTGTAGGCCCCTTTCAGATACTGGAAGGCTGCTATAAGGTCTCCCCAGAGCCTTCTCTTCCCCAGGCTGAACAACTCCAACTGTCTCAGCCTGTCCTCATAGGAGAGGTGCTCCAGCCCTCTGATCATCTTCGTGGCTCTCCTCTGGACCTGCTCCAACAGATCCATGTCCTTCTTATGTTGGGGGCTCCAGACCTGGACACAGTACTCCAGGTAGGGTCTTGTGAGAGCGAAGCAGAGGGGCAGAATCACCTCCCTCGCCCTGATGGCCACACTTCTTTTGATACAGCCCAGGATGCAGCTGGCTTTCTGCGCTGCAAGTGCACATTGTTTGCTCATGTTGAGCTTCTCATCCACCAACACCCCCAACTCCCTCTCCTCAGGGCTGCTCTCAATCCATTCTCTGCCCAGCCTGTATTTGTGCATGAGATTGCCCTGGCCCACATGCAGGACCTTGCACTTGGCCTTGTTGAACTTCATGAGGTTCATGCAGGCCCACCTCTCAAGCCTGTCCAGGTCTCTCGGGATGGCGTCCCTTCCCTCCAGCATGTCGACCTCTCCACACAGCTCTGTGTTGTCGCCAAACTTGCTGAGGATGCTCTTAATCCCAACATCCAAGTCACCAACAAAGATGTCAAATAATGCTAGTCCCAGTATCGACCCCTGAGGAACAACATACATCACTGCTCACCACTTGGACATTGAGCCTCTGACTGCAACTCTTTGAGTGCGACCATCCAGCCAGTTCCTTATCCATCCCTTATCTTCAGCTGCTAAACTCTATTAGTACGCATTAAAAAATCCAGAGACTTTGTTCTCTATTAACTTTTGGGTTAGCAATTTTTGTAATTCTCTGAGGATGTTCTGAAATAATGAACATTTTACAGATGCTCCCTCTGAGGTCTGTCCAAATCTCATCGCTGAGAGCTGATATAGGACTGATACAGAACAAACCAGAACTGTTCAGGAACACCTGTCCTGCAACATGAGTATCTTCTTAATAGCTTTTCTTCCTACAGAGCAAAGAAGGCTAGATTTCTTTGCTAGTGATTATTTTTGCCCACCTTTAAAAACTTTTTCCAAATCCAATAGGAAGGCACCAAATGGACCTAACACTATTAAGCTACTTGAAAGAAAATACCTCACTGACAACTGGGGCTGCAACTTCTTACAATCCCTACATGAATCACTGTCACAGCTAACATGACAAAGTCACTACTATTTCCGACTTCTTGGTATGTAAAAAACCAAACAACCTTTTATAAACAGATTTAAATGTCTCCTTAATTGCATTTGAATTTGAATAGATGCCACTCCCTACCTCATGCTTCTGAAAGTAAGTCACTACCTGTATACGGCATCCAGAACAATGTATTATAGCTCAGCCGGAAGCCACAGGAATTATTTTTCCTATAGGTAATTTTATTTTCTGCTACAGAAAATTCAGTCCACTTAATGTAATGGGTTTTGGCTTAATCCATAAATATCGCGTGGTGTACTACACAACATAATTTTGTGCATTAGATATTAGATTAAAGGTCCCTTCTGTCAAAAAAATAAAGATATCTGAGCACTCAAGACAAAAAGTGCATCACATCACAACACTCTGTTTTCTCATATGCAGGTCCTAGTGTCCAAAGTTTGCATATACTATTGTTGAACACACAACAGCTGCTGTTTGCCTTAACAATTGACACATTATTACAGCTCTACACATTGCTGCTGTACCAAGAAGAGATCCTACATAAAACCTAATTCTACTTTACAACACATAGTAAACTATTATCTTGCCTCAAAAATGGGAATTCCACAATAGCTTATAAAAAACTAGGTAAAAAGAGAAGAACATTACACATACAGAAACTATTTTAAACATGGTCGCAATATAAAAGATTTAAAAATAACACATTTTCATATTACAGAACAGGTTATTCAGCCCCAAGATTCCACAGCTGATCAGGATCACAAAAGAACACAACGTCCATTCTAGAAGAAAAGATTCCTGGGAAACAGAGGAAGAAATTCAGGATTTGCAGAAAGAAAAGCAGCAATACATGTGGGGGTTTTATTCAGACATTTTTTTGTGCCAGTATTGACTGAGAGCAATACTGAGATGCAAAGCTATCTTTATCCCTTAATAAATTTCTAATCCTAGCTGCTATGTGAACTAATGCAAATTTAAAAGCCACAAACAAAAAGAGCAAATCAGCTCGTGACTCCTATGCAAAAGGAAAAGGTCTAATTACCATCTGGAGGAAAGACAAACATGGTGAAGCATTTGTAATACATGCTTTCATGTGACTTAACTAAAGCTTCTAATATCCCTCAGATGGAGGGGGCTCTGCAAGTTTTAAATACTTTGCCTTGTGTTCATGTAGAGTTTTGATCAAATAGATTTTGCTTAAATGAAATATAATGTCAAATTATTTAAATGGTTAGAAAGAATACAGCATTATAGCTAAGAGTAGTAGTATTTTAATTGCATATTATTTTAAAAGAAATCAATATTCTAGATAGACTTATTCACAAGTGGTTGCATGGAAGATTTTTATAGTCATCAAGACATGGAGGGAAAGAATTTTTTTTAACTACTGTATTAAAAAATGCACCAATGCAGCTCAGTATTTTAATGTTACCTGAGAATTCCTATAAAAGGAGTTTTTCAGTTAAATACAAACCAAAAGGCATCCAGCCTTCTTGAAAAATTTTATCATGAAAGAGGACCTCAAGTTTTGAACTGTATTAATCAGTTAATCGATAAAGAGAATCAGCTATGTAAGTTTCAAGTTGTTGATACTTTCCATTAAATCGGAGGTTTGCTTCTCACTCAAATAATAATAAAAGCAAAACTTACCCCTCCAATTATATATGACTATGTTTCTGAATATCGGTCTTGAACGTGGATTTCTTGTAGACCAACTGGAAGCAATAAGAAAAACATTTATTTTTTACGATAACTTCAATGAAGTTAACACATTAAAGCTTGAACGCCTTTGACCTGATATGTTTCCAAGAAACATTCTTGTACTATTTGTTGAAACATCTGATCCTTATTCAAGATTTCTATGTTTATATTATTGCTTTTTCTCCTGGCATTTGATTTCAAATAAAGTCTATTCAACAAAACATCACTGGTTTACTTGGAGACATTCAGGTAATTTGGCAACTTCTGTATTTGCTCCGTCATCATTCCCAGAGGTGTTGTGGGATATCAAGAGAACTGCACTCCAAGAGTTCTGCCGGCAGTGGGATCACCATAGGCAGGAAGAAGAACCCTCGTTGCATGTTTCCAGGACAACTCACCTCACACAGTTAAATACTGTGTGATAAAGATAAGTATCTAAAATAGGAAAGGGTGAACTACCCTCTAAAGATACCTTTCCCCACTGACTACTGAAAAGCTAGGCCAATTTAGACTAAATGCACAGATTTTTCTGAAGCCAAAATTAGATCCATCCTATTCCTAAACATTTTAACACTCAATTTTTTTACTGCAAACATCAAGTGATACCCTTATATGCTGAAGCTTCCAAATGCCATGTGTTTCTATGGCAATTCTTAGATTAACTGGTCCTACAGTAATGCATCAAAAAAAAGTCACATAATATATAGTTTCCAGGTTATTGACAGGAACCTGAGCATTGATTCAGGCTAATGAGACATCTTGAGCACCTAACCTCTGGTATTATAATTTTTTCCTGTTTGTGTTATATATAAATGAACTATTCCTGTTACTCATATCGGAAAGGCTCATAAAATACTGACTACAAAACTGAGTCTCCTTTTTGTTCCTTTACGAAGACAGCTTTAAATTTCAAATGCCGAACAGAAATACAAGTCTCCAAGCTACTCTATAAACTGCACATTTAATAAAAGAGCTTTAAGAGTGCTCGATACAATATGGTCTCCCCTCTCAACGCTTCCCATAACTGGTAACGTGACATGACGTGCCTTGGAGGAGAAAGTACAGCCTTTCAGGCCATTCTCTTAAATCATAAAGAAATAAAAAGATTTTTTTTAGCCGTCTTTCGTATTTCGTTCTTCACTTTGTCATAAACATGGTTTATTATTGGTTAGTTATTAACTAACGATACTACCAGCTCCTTTGTACTTACTACCATTAATTAGAGCATTAGGACACAGGAATCAGGTAGAGCACAGCAAGTGTAGAGGGGTCACAGAGAAAGCACTAAAACTTAAAAACTTGGCACGTACACAGAGAAGATAGAAATGTCATAGAGGGAAGAAAAAGAAAATCTTTAAGGTTAATATACAAGATGGGAAGAGACTGAAAACATCATGGTATTTAAAAACCACTGAACTGAGGTGCTCCTATGAGAAGGCAGCACACTCAGAACGGTAGGAAAGGAAAAATGACTGATGATGAACAGGAGAAGGGAGAAAAAGGTCAAGTATGGGAGTCACCAAAAATGTCTCATAAAGCCTGAAAGACTGAGGAAAGTTAGTAAAGCTATGGTGGTAACAAGACAAAGTATCAGAACTTAATTACACAAAGTCCCAAACTCCATGGAAAAAGGAGTCAGATTCAGAGGGAAGCGAGGCAGCTTTTGGAAATAACTTCAGATACAGAGGCTAGACACGTGAGGTCTTGGCAAAAACCAAGAATGCGAAAAGGAAGAGGCTGAAAAGGAAGGCAGTGGGTTAACTAGAAGGATCTAGAAATTACAGTGGTGCTTAGAACTGAAGTGAATCCAACACAGCAGAAAACATTAACTCAGGAACAGAAGAAATGATAGAAATGACAGAGTCTATGGAGAAACATTGCCATATAATTGGAAAACATCGATGAAAGCACCACATACATCAGCTAAAGAAAACAGAACGGACAGCGTTGGGTGCCAAAGGTGACAGACAGATTAACACAGATGAAACAAGAATTATGCCTCAGATTGAACCACGAAAAAGCCACCTGTGACCTTACTGCAGTTCAATGAACTCAAACATCAGAAAGAAGATTGGAGGAGATCAGTGAAAGCGTGGGTGGACAGAGAATCAAGACAATATAAAAATATACCATTAAATATTTTGAAAGAACTGAAGACAAGGATGTGGGACTGCAGTGAAACGGCACTATATGCTGTGAAGAACACATTTCAAATTTCTGAAGCAAGTGTTTATGTTCAATGAAGAGAAACCAAAGCAGAGCAGTTTAAATGAAACAGAAGCAGAACTTAAAGGGGAGTTAGGAACAGTAGCAAAAGCAAGCGATGAAGTCAACAGGAAAGGATGGTAATATTAAGTATCAGAAAATATAAAGGAGACTTCTAAATTTCAAAGAGATGAAAAAGATTGCAGTAAAAAGTTACGGCTATTTTTAAGCCAGTATATGATGCACAACCAAGACAGTTCTTTAACATCTTTACTCTGACATATAAGGAAGCACTGAATTTTCAAAAAACATTGCATTAAATTCCTGAAGGAGAAATTTTAATATACTTGTAACTCACTTTTACCTTTTTATCCTTACCATCTGGAAACATTTACAGTTGCTAAAAACTCCTGGTACAGGGTGGAAGGTGGGGTGGGAAACCCATACACAAAAAAGCAGACTTCATACAGCCCCCTCCGTATCAGGAAGTCAGTGCAAATTGGGAAGGATTTGCTACTAGCACTTAACCTTCACCTTACAGAGTTTATTTTTAGGATTGAGTGACAAGCTGTAACTCTGAAGTAAAAGAAAAATCGAGACTGAGCCACAGTTTTCCTTCTCAGGTATGTTTTTATCTCAAATTACTTGTTAAAGAGTAAGCAAAAAAACCCAGAAGTTAAAAGCGAAAATTTATCACTAGATTAACTGCTCCTTTCTTGTGCCAGCCTTTCATCTTGTATTTTCAACATTATATGAATTAAAAGCTCTCTGGAACAGGAAGCCTATCCTTCTAAAAGTCTAAAGGAACACATCGGTAGTACCTACTAACATTTAGTCATTGGTAGGATGACAGTAGCGTCCCTCTTTTGCTCTGAGTTGAACCTCTTTTATCAGACACATATTCAAAGCACACTGATACATTATATAAATGCTGCGTGTGAACTACTTACAGGCAAAAGTCCATTTTTCAATAGAGCTGAGAAAGAGCCGGGCCCTGGTATCCCAGTCCCATAACTGTCAGCCTTATTAAAGCTGCCAACTCAGCTACATTTGTTCACATCTAGCTCAGTAAATCTTCTTTTAGTTTTATTTCCAGTTATTATTACAAACTCTGACATACACACATACACACACCCCTGCCCCCCACTGCCCTATGACATTAACCCTAAGGCTAAAGAAAAGCTAATCCTGCCTAGATACAAGGATTTCATGCTACGGGTTTGGATTTCTTTTTTCCCCTCCATCTTCTATCAATTAGTCATTTCAAAGAACCAGATGGAAATTAGCCCCAAAGCACATTTTATCCAAGAGAAAACAAGTTAAAATCAAAATATTGAATTTTAAAAATAAAACAAAATTATTATTAAAGACATCATTGTATTTTAACATACAAATTAAAGCTATCATCCCACCTGAAGAGGCACCAAAAAAAATACGGTATTGCAGAGACAAAAAAGCAATTGAATTTTAAAAATTAACATTCCAGAAGATAAATTGCTGCTGGTAGCACTGGAGAAACCTTGTCAATCACTTCCTTTGTTATTATATTTGATCCAAACTATCTGCTAGCCAGATCATGTAGGCGAAAGGAAAACAGTTTATTTGGATTGCAGTTGTTTCTTGGTATTACCCTTACACATATAAACAGGCTCGGCTTTAACACCCTCCTCAACAGTTTTACATTTTGTGGCCAAGGTGTCAGTACAAAGGAACTACAAAGTCCAACATCATTTGTAAACAACAAATTCTGATTAGTACAACAAATCAGGACTCTTGCTATCAGGTTAGCAACAGTATTTGAAAGGCTCTCTATTCATAGAGTAGTACTACCCTTGAAACTGATTTTATACAGATTAAAGAAATTAACTCCTGACACAACATTCTCCTGTTTGGCATTCTTGTTTGATGCATAAACTCTTTGAGGCAGGGGCCACCTCCTTGTTCTGTGGCAGTACAGATTCTAGTACAGTGTGTTCCTATACACTATAAATACTATTAGCACCACTAATTACTCAACATACAATGCAATATATTCTTAAAAGGCTTCTACCCCATCATGTTTCAGCTAAAAAAACCCCACCATTAACACATGATGCAAAGTTCAGTTCAAAGCTACTTCTATGTCTTTACTTCCTTCTGAACCACGTTTCTAATCTTCATTACTACAAACACTGGTATTATTAGAAAACTCCTTTACCGAAATCCCTTTCTTGGCTCAGCCCAGCACTTTCAGCTCCTTAAAGTCATGCTTCTTTCAAGGAGACTATCAAGGTTGCCATATGATTCCCATAACTGGTGCATGCCAATGCCTTATTGAGTTTACATATGGACTACCCTCCTTGGATACCAAACTGCTGTCACACTAATAAAATGGTCTGAGGAATGATACACACACACCAGAGGCTTGATGTTTAGAAGCTAAAATACAGCTTAAATTAATGGTAGCTGCAGGCACACAGGTTTACACGAGGATAAGGTGTTAGATGATTTTCACCGGGCATTTGTCTCACTGTCAGATCTCTTAGGTCTCACATTGTTGCCTTAACTGCACGATTGACTTCCTGCCTCTCGTCACAGCCTAAAACTTTGTCTCCAAGACATCTGCTCCTTCCTTCTTATCCAGGCAATAGGCATGCCTCTTACTTTCATGGGAAGAACTACCAGACATTTGGTGGCATATAAACAGCACAACTATTAAAATACAACCATGCTTCAGGCTGATGAAGGAATCACTTGTAGGAAGAGAAGGCTGTGAGATACAGAAATTCGAGGCTGTCCCACTGATGAACTCTCTCACAAGACACCAAAGACATGCAGCACATGAACATCACATCCAGCTATGAGCCAACGCTGTGACAAACTAGTAGCAGGCCCAAGAACAGCACTGGCCCACAAACGAAAGTCCTCATACGTTACCTTTTTTTACCGACGCCTTCCCCAAAGAACCACCCCCAAGCTCACGCCCTCCGGGAGGCCCCACCTGCCACCATAAGGCTCCTGGCAGGCAAAGGGGGCCTCACACCCGCTTCAGCTCCCGCAGCCAGGCCTGGGGGCCATGCGGGCGGAGGAGGGAGTCTACCGCGCTGAGAGGAGGGACTGCAGTGACCAGTCAGTGTCCCCCCCCCCAAGAAACACCACCTCAGGACTGGGGAAGACCCTCCCTGCGGGACGGCTGAGGAGAGGAGCGGGGTCTCCTGCAGGGCAAGGAAGGCGGCAGAGGGTAAAGGACCCCTTTCCCACACAGCCCCGCCCATAACGGCTACCAGAGGACGAAAGGGAGAAGTCCCTTCCCTCTCCCCCCAGCTGCAACTCCGCAGCCTGTTCCCAAGGAAAAACAGGAGGAAAGGGCGAGAACGCGCCCGCCCCAAGCGCTGCCTCGCAGGCCCTGAGGAGAGGGAGGGTGAGGGGAGTGTCCCCCCCACCTCCATCTTGGGGACAGACACCAACTTACCCGCCGGAGGCCTCGGCGCGCTCCTATTGGCTCCCGCCACTGCCGCCGCGTCACGTGGGAAGGGGAAAGCCCCACCTTTGCCGGCGACGGGCCGTTGGGCGGGGGGGCAGCTGTCGGTACGGCGCTGCGCATGCGCGGGAGGACGGCGGCGGCGGCCGGGGCTTCAGGCGGTTCCGGGAGCGCGGGGAGAGGGGCGGGGTCACGGGGCGCGCGCACGCGCCGGCGGCGGGCGGAGGAGAAGGAGGAGGAGGTGCCGCCTTCCCCCCCCCCCCGCTCCGCCCCGCAGGAAACGGTGCCGCCCGGGCCCCGCTCCGCGAGAGGGCGGAGGAGCGAGCGGCAGAGAGAGACCGGCGGGCCAGCGTCGTCCTCCTCCCCTCCGCCACCCCGGCACGCCGCGGGGCCCCGCTGCGTGGGGGCACCGGCAGGGCGTCGGGAGCGGGGCAGCCCCCTCCCCGCATCCGCCCCGTCCTCCTCGGCGGGCGGCGGGGTGACCGCTGCCCCCACCCCGCCCCTCCCAGCGGCAGCCCTGATCCCTTGGCCGCCTCTGCTCCTCAGGCGCCCTCCGCCGCCCCGCCCGCCGCCGCGCCGCCCGTCCCGCGGAGGGAGCCCGGCACTTGTTGCTGACGCGATGGTCACCGGCCCGGCCGAGTAGGCG